>JAPYYT010000415.1:0-52146 GCA_030522565.1 Ceratosolen corneri
CCAGCGAACGCGCGCGGGCACACACAGGCAGACACGCGCGCGCGCGCTCTCTCTCTTTCTCTCTCTCTCTCTCTCTCTCGTGCATAAATAAACATACGTATGTGCACGCGCATGCATACATAAATAATTACGCGCATACACGCGTGCGTGCTTATAGACCTGTGCGCGCGTAAATATACGTATACGTATATACATATATATAAGTGTGTGTGTGTGTGCGTGTGCGCGCCTCGCGTGTGTACACTTTGCGCTAGCGTGTGCAACAACATCCACCGGTTCTCGAGTGCGGAATAGAAGGTAACGGAGCCTACCATAGGCCCCTGGTGACGCTGACTTCCGAGAACCATGCGACACACTCCCGTAGTCTAATCATTGACAAGGATAGACGAAAATTCTTCCGCGAAGAAGAGCAAGCCTTCTCGTGCACTCCCTCCTCACTCTCTCTCTGTTCATCCTCCTCCTCTTCCCCTTCCTCATCCTCTTCCTCTTCCTCTTCCTCTTCCTCTTCCTATCGCTTTCCGTGGCTCTTATTCGGCACAAAAAGAAGTCGACCCAGTCGCGCGTAAAAAAGAGGCTGAGAGAAGAGGAGTTGTCCGGAAAAGGGGTTACGCGGGAAGAAAACGACGACTACGACGAGGCGCCGGAGGGGGAGGAGGAGATGAACAGCAAGACAGATGTAAATAGGCGGGTACTGGCTATTCAGGCGAAAAAGAAGCGCCACAAGCCTGGCAAACGCAAGGGCAAGGGTGGAGGTGGTGGTACTGGTGTTGGTGCAAGTGCACCTACTAGCACAGGTTCCCAGCCTGATCCTGAGCAGCAGCAGCAGCAACAACAACAGCAGCAGCAACAACAGCAGCAGCAGCAGCAGCAACAACCTTCACAGCAACAGCAGTTGTCAAAGAATCAAAGTAGTCCGCAAGAACAAACCACCTCTGGCTTTAATCAGCAGAGCACTAGGAAGTACTACGGTCGCAACGATAGCAGGTAATGCATGGAGTTTCTATTCGATAATCGAGGCTACTTGTTCCTCTGGACAATGGTCTCTCAGCTGAATTGCGAATGAAAAGTGATTTTCAAATTAATGATCGCGCACAGCTTTTGTGCTCTCCATTATTGTTTTATCTATTCTTTAAATATTTGTCGCTAGCAATAATAATGATTGGTTCGCTTTAAAGCTAATTTAATTAATGATAAGGCAGTAAAGGAGAATGATTTACAAAAATGTGAATTAGCATTTTCATTTTGCCAATTTTTGCGCTTTAAAAGTTTATGTGTCGCAGAGGAATAGAATTAACGTTTCAATATAAAATTAATTCAGTAATGCAATATTTTTCATATTGTAACGTAAGATTAAATTGCATTCAATAGTTTTGTAATAATGAATCTTGTTCTATATCAGTGATTATTAGCGAGCCATTTTGTATAAAATTATTGACTTAAGAAAAATAATTTGTTTATGTTCATAGATATTTGGATTAAGCCTAAGAGTTGATTATAATACGATTATTAATGGGATTATTATAATTATATAATTATATTATACTTTTTCTTACATATATATATATATATATATTTAAACAAGAAATTTGTCAAAAATATTTTGTATTCAGAATTGATATTAAAAATATAAAATATCAGTTTTTAGATTAAAGATTTTTTGTAATCTCTAACAAGTAGTAGTGGTATTTAATTTGATATACAATTGAATTTTAGATCAAACTATTGAATTATGAAATATTTATTTGGAAAAAAAATAATTCTACGCAGTTACAGAATGATATGATTATCTTCATAGACAAATTTTACTTCATTCTTTCAAATTCATTGATAAAATTAACAATTTTATCGATAAACTAGCGTGCTATGTTTAAAATACTTAAAAAATATTTCAAAGTATTTATGTCAAACAAAAAGTTATTAACAGATGTTTCATTATTTCTATGAATCTCTTTTTATTAAGGTTTAATTAATATTAATAATCAAAAGATATAATTAGAAAAATAATTATACAATACATAATTTACAATATTCTTATATAATAATATTATTTATTCTTTATTGAAGTTGCAATTAAATTACATGCTAATATTTTAATGCGAAAAAATTAATTTCTTTCGATTTATTTCTAATTGGAAATAATATTTTATAATGAGAATTCAGGCCGTACTCAACGTAAAATAAATGGATATTTTATTTGTAATTTTTTTCTTTTCGATTGAATCTGACATATTGTTTAAACGTACAAATGCATGTTGTTCGGTGAGTAAGATCATGAAATTTAAGGCTCTATAAAAATATTTATTTAATTATTTATATTTGAAATATAATAAATATAAATCTAGAAAGAAATGATCAATCATATTTGAGGTTATAAATGCATATTTCTAAGAGAATGTCCAGCCTCTATTAAATATATTATAAAGGATAATTGAATTCCTTATAATTTATTGATTAGTATTCTGAGTTTTCTTTCATTTTTAAAAATATACATTTATTGCCTCTTATTTAATAGAATATGACGTGAACAAGTTAAGATCATATTTGTGGCATGATTGTGTAGTTTTAAAAGTTTTAAATAAATATTTGTAAGGTTAGCCAAAATTCTAGCATCAATTCTATAATTTTCTTAATTTTAGTAATAAAAAATATTAATAGAAAACATAATAATTATAAAGAAGACAATAAAGTTTCTAATTTAATATTCATCTTAATAAAGTAATTCTGTCAACGTTATAATTTAATTTGAAAAAAAATGTCCAAGCATAATTGCAACAATTGGATTTTATATTGCAGCGAGCATAGTTAACGACTAGATAAATAACATATAAATGAATAAACTACATGAATTTTAATTTTACATTTATAGGGTAGAACTATGTGTCAGTTCCAGTAACGAAACAATTGAATATATTGACGACATGTATAGTAGCGAAGATGATGAGCAAGAAGACAGCACAGATTATTGTAAAGGCGGTTATCATCCAGTAAAAATAGGGGATCTTTTTTTAAATCGATATCATGTGACAAGAAAACTTGGATGGGGTCACTTTTCCACTGTCTGGCTGTGCTGGGATTTGCAGGTACGACAATAACTTTCTTTCAAATGTGACCTGCGCTTTCAATTAACCAACAAATAATGCAAACTATCCTTTTCTATTTTGTTTACATTAGGACAAACAATTTGTAGCACTTAAGGTCGTAAAATCTGCGTCACACTTTACGGAAACAGCTTTAGACGAGATAAAACTGTTGAAAGATGTACGCGATACAGATCCTATTGATCCAAAACGCAACAAAACTGTCCAGTTGCTGAATGATTTTAAAATCAGTGGCATTAATGGCCTACACGTCTGTATGGTATTTGAGGTGCTTGGGCATAATCTTCTTAAGCTGATCATTAAGTCCAATTATAGAGGGATCCCTCGAAACAATGTTAAGCGTATAATTAGACAAGTTCTAGAAGGATTAGATTATTTACATAATAAATGTAAGTTGTATAGCAAACTTGAACATTTGTCACCCAATAATTTGCTTGCGTAAAGTCATTAAAATTTAAATTATATTGAAAATTAATGTTTATCGTAAAATTATGGTCAAATTATTTAATCGGTGTATTGAAAGAGTCGAATGAAAGAGTAGGCAGCGCACTTTATAATTCTACAAATAGCGACCAAGTATTCAATAATCTTGCTGTTTTAACTTCTTAAAGGAATAAAATTAGTAAATTAATGTAAAGAAACTTGCTGATATCCGATAAATGCACTCGGATAAGTAATCGAGAAACTATTGTCTTTAAATTTCTAAGGAATTTGTACGAAAAGTTTTTATAATGAATTGTTTCTCGATATGTTTATTTTATCGTGCCACACGAGAAATATTGAACTGATAAGAATCTTTCCAACTTTATATTTGTAGGCACAAGAATTGCCGATATTAGCTAAACTTAAAGTGTCAAAGAGATATAAAAAAAAAAATCCACTGATACATATATATATTGTGCATATTTATAAATTTATATATTTTACTTATCGGTTGATGAAAATTTGTGCAATGTGTGTAGTAAATCGGTAATTAATTTATTGCTTTCTAGGCCAAATTATTCATACAGATATAAAGCCCGAGAACGTGCTGATCTGTGTGGATGAGGGGCATATCCGTAATCTTGCCTCCGAGGCGACAGAGCTTCACTCTTTAGGTCTTAAGTTGCCCGCATCCCTTATTTCTACGGCGCCGAAGCAGTTCCAGGAGCCGGTGCCAAACTCCAAGATGTCGAAGAATAAGAAGAAGCGGCTTAAAAAGAAGGCTAAACGTCAGAACGAACTGCTCAAGCGTCAGATGGAACAGATGGAGGAAATGGAAGAGCAAAATAAGCCGGCATTGGATTCAAGTGATAGTACAGCCGAAGTGGCAGGTAATCATGCTCTTTTCAATATTTTCCAATCATCATTCGCCTTGAATTCCGTAAAGACTTGCGCACAATGGGAAACTGCAGCCGATGTCATCAAATCTAACCTACGGCAAACATTAATTCACGTTATCATTTCTTTGCAGTTAAGGGCTATATTACTAACATCTTACTTCTTCAATATTTCTCCTTTCTCGATTTCGTTCGACCTTTTTTATTGTTTATTTTAAATTATTAAATTGAAATAATATTTCGTACCTGTCAATGTCCAGGCCACAAGAAGAACGGCGAAACACCGGTAACGAATGCGGATAACAGCGGTGAGCAGGAGCTCAACACCGAGAGTAACAAGGAATCGCCCGACAACAGGTCCGAATCGTCCTCGCCACACATGTACGTCAATGGCATTGACGCGCAAGCAGAAGAGAATGACAAGCAAAAGAACGAGGAGGAAGGGGAAAAGCAGCAAGAGCAGAATAAACAGCAGCAGCAGCAGCAGCAGCAGGAAGAGCAGCAGCAAACCGAGAGTCTTGAGAATGTCGTTTTATGTGATATTGAAAAGAGTAGCGGCGAAGGAACGGATCTTATAGTCGATGCTGACGACGGCGATAACTGTGGTGACGGTGAGCCATTTGCATTTATTCGCCTCCAGCGCGTGCTTCGAGTGAAAAATGCTTTGCTTCGAAATTTAATTAATGAAATTTTAACAAACAAAGGACAATTAATACAACAAGGTCATTGAGAATCAATTCTTTGTTCTTTTTTTTTTAAATCAAAGAACGTGTATACATATATATTCGTGGTGTTTTTAATCATATGTTGGCAACGGATAAGATAAGCCTGCCCAGCTCTTTATGAATAAGCAAAGACAAATTATATACATATATATATATATTTATTAGAATTTTGCATGTATATTCTTAAATTTGTCGATTGTAATATTTATAATTAATAAAAGCTTGTTATCCGATGACAAAGTTCGGTAGGGAAAAAAATAGGAAAATTTTGATTCAATGACGACAACTAGTTTCTCATTGGTTATTATTATTCATTCAATTTTGTTCTCGAATTCTGATGAAATCCGTACACTGAATAGCTACAAGCGCATGCTCGCCAATACTTTGAACTTGACTTTGAAAAGAAGCATTTCCAATAGGTAAAATGCCAATTAAATGACGAAACGTGGAATATTTGATGTCTGGGGAGTTGAAAAATAGCAATAAGAAATTGGTGTTTTGGAACGAAGCAGTGTATTACTTAAAAGCCTTTTCTTCCTCGCATTATATTTATCCAATAAGCCTTCTGTCCTTTTGAAAATATTCGCAAAGCGCGTTACCCTTTTTATTACCCCCAAGGGCAACTATGATTCCAAATTGAATTTCGGAGCTTTGAAAATGTACTCTTGATACTACTATAAACCATCAGTTAATGGGAAAATGGTCGTTTTGATGGGACGGGCAATCACTTCGATCGCGCACTCGACAATTGCAAAATTTCCAATTAAACGGGACAGTAAATTTATCAAATATTCTCGCGCCAGTTATCCATTGTTTATTTGCCATTATTGCAATTGTTATCCATCTGTGCTTCGGTTGCGATTCACGCGCGGACAATTGCCCTTTCCAAGCCCTTCCCCTCGTCCACCCGACCTCGATAGAAACCTGTTTTTTTAAAAGCGGCAAAATTTCAACAGGCGATAAGATTCAAGGCCGCGACAGGAAGCACTTGAAGCGGGCCTCGATGATAGACCCGGCGATCGTCGATTGCGACGTGGAGGTAAAGATTGCGGACCTCGGCAACGCCTGTTGGGTCCACAAGAAGTTCACCGAGGACATCCAGACGCGCCAGTACCGATCGCTGGAGGTTCTACTCGGCGCCGGCTACAACACCTCCGCTGACATTTGGTCGACGGCTTGTATGGCTTTCGAGCTCGCCACCGGCGATTATCTATTCGAACCACACAGTGGCGAAGACTACTGCAGGTAAGGATCGAGCGCCCATATATTGTTCAACTCGATGCTACTTCCCTGTCTATTTCACGCGATACGCGAGTTGTTCTCGTGATTGATATGTTTTTCAACGGCAACAGCGCTTTTTAAAAATACCGAGCTTATAAAGCCCCGGTTGCCCTTTCGTCGGCTCCACGCTCGATGATATTCGCCTGGCATACTGCTTCTAAGAATATTTGGAATCGGTATGGCGAGACTTTAATGCTCGAGGCGAGAGAGAGAGAGAGAGAGAGAGAGAGAGACAATCTATAAACGAATGCACCAGGCATGTGGCTGTTCACTAGTGGAATGTATCGCTTGTTGTTGTTACAGAGACGAAGACCACCTGGCGCACATAATTGAGCTCCTCGGCGAAATACCGCGTGGCATAGCACTTACCGGCCGCCATTCTCGCAACTTCTTCAATAAGAAGGGCGAGCTCAAGCACATTACGGGCTTGAAGCCCTGGGGTCTCTACCAGGTCCTCACCGAGAAGTACGAGTGGCCGTTGGTTGAAGCCCACGAGTTCGCCAAGTTCCTCAAACCTATGCTCGAGTTCGATCCGAATGCCCGAGCCACCGCCGCCGAATGTCTTAAACATCCCTGGCTAAAGATCAAGTGAATTCACAAACTCTTTCTCTCTTTTTCTCTATTTTTCTCTTTTCTTCTCTAATCCTTGTCTTTGTTTTCGCTCTCTCTCTCTCCCTCTCTCTCTCTCACCTCTCACCTCTCTCATCCTCTCTCTCTCTCTCACCCTCTCACCCTCTCTCTCTCTCACCTCTCTCTCCCACCTCTCTTTGTCTCTCCGTTTTTCTTCTTCCCTTTACTACATTTCAGTTTTCGTGCTTTTTTTACGATTTTCGCTGACCTGCCCCCCTTCTCGTGCACGACAAGCTGGCGAAGGGAATTGTTATTGTTTGTAACATTTAGGATTCTCAACGTGTCGTTATTTTTACGATGCTCGCTCGAAATTCAAGTTTAACTATTTAATTTTTAAAGTCATGCCTATCACACGGACTTTCAAAAATTGTGCTGCCGATGTTGTTACGTTGAACAACCTATGTTCCATTAAAGACATATGCTGTTAAACAGCTGCGTTGGCATCATTCGTGCATTAAGGACTTCCTTTTGTTTCGACTAAAATGCATTGTATGACGGATTTCTTCTAGCATTGTCAATGCTAGGTAGGCTAAAGCCACTATTGAATGTCGATTGTTAACTGCATTACTCAAATTCTTCTTTTAAATATAATAAATGCACATATATATGTGTGCGTGATTTAAGATTTTATATGACTTAAGTGGTGTGGAAGTAAAGTATAGATGAGAGAAACGATGTCAGTAGATAAAGAGGATATTAATACGATAAGATGAATAACAGAATGTTTGCTACCTCGCGTTATGTAAAGGTGTGATATCTATAATTCAAGGAACACGAGAATGAAATACTTAAAATACTCACTATGAATTAAACGAATATATAAAAATAAAGAAAACTTCGAGCTTTACTGCTTATAAAAACGGGTTTGCGTGAGCAAGAAAATCGAATAAAAATCATTATCACAAGTCTGTCAAACAATGTTAATAGACACCGTTATCATTACTATTACTATTATTATTATTATTATGATTATTATTATTATTATTATTATTATTATTATTATTATTTATATATTCACACATAGATTGAAAATATGTGAATTTAAAGTTTAGCTTTGCCGTTTCACGAATCCAATGATTAATACTTGATTATAATAAAAAAAAAATACTTTAATTTATGCATCAGAATTCAATTATTTATTAATAGCTTGTATTCGTATAAGGTGTGATCGACAGCTGTTCGCAAATACTTTTAAAAAATCGGAACTTTGGCTTCAAGTCTAACGTTTGATTATGCGCACAATATATATTTATAATAATCGGAACGTTTAAGCTACAAATAATCTCGGAGAGAATCCAGTTTCATTAAACTCTGTTCAATTTAACAAAAAGCCCCGACGCTATTTCTTCCATATAGAGGGAGCCAGCTACCTATACGCAATTAAATATCCAATATTGACATACGCCGTTATTTATTTAGAGACATAGTTAATTAATTATTAATCGACGGCTTGATAATAACTCAGTGTTTTTTTTGTTTTTTTTATTTTTCATATTTGCAGAAATCGTTTGAAATTGTTTTTATCGCTTTTGCACTTGACAAATTCGTTCCTATATTCGAAAGTCCTTTCGCACGAGCTTGCACCACATAAATGGCATATAACCCAGCACTTGACCACTCGTTCAATTCCAATTCTATTTTGGATTGAGCGTTCCAATTTGGAACGGTTGCGTGGCCTTGGGTCACCGTATACACGACGAAGACTCGAGCGTTCTTTTATAAGAGGCATCATCATCAGCGAAGTCCTCGTACGAAAAGTAAATAAAACAAAAATTGTACTCGGGTAAGAAGAAGATGCCTTCGTCGTTTAAATGCGATATTATAAAGCGATCGCGCTATAACCAAGCCAATGATTAACATTGTTTGAACAAACGTACTATTTAGGTGAAAGTCGTTCGCATAATTGCTCTCTGTTATTGAAGCAAATTGAGAGAATGACGCAAATATTTATGCCATTTCCGACCAATTCGAATATTAAGAAGAGTAAGTGAAGTTAGCTGATATTGTCGTAGGTCAACTAATTGTACATAGTAGTGTCGTCGGTGAGATTCATAACTGTTGACGAGTCAAACTACCTTAGCATACAGAGAATGTGGAATTAATCGTGTCAGATTTGAAAATTTGTTTAAAAAATTTTTAGAAGACAATTACAATGGAACCTTATGATTGATAAAATATCGGTCGAGGAATTTTTCAAATTACTCTTTCTTCAATCCTTTCATTATGCCTCGTCCTTAAGCTATCGAGGCAAAAAGGAAGCCATTGTTAAATAAGTTTTATATATAATATGATCGTACAATAATATATGACAATGCGGAAGCGCGCGTTTCTAATAACAAAACAAAACAAAGACAAAAAAAGAGAATAATCGAGGTGGCGGGACGAAGACAGTATATATCATCAATACTTCCAAGATGTTCATTGAGTATGATTAAAGTATAGATTCTCTTTGCATAATTGCTAGAATGTCCTTTTTAAACTGGATGGATACGAATGGACAAACTGAAGTACTCTTGTAACTCCTCAAACTCGACCTTCATTCCTCCTGTGCTTTCGCTCTTATTATCTTCGGTTTCCAATTCAAAATTGCCTTTTATCGAGATTTAAGTAAACAACCTGTGCTGTACTTTATATCTTACGTCATTATTAGCATTCGTCCTAAAATTATTCCACGCTCATAAAGTCTGCAAATGCACAATATTGAGGACTTATTACTATTATAATATTCATATGATAGATAAGATAACATTACATCTAATCAATACGTCTAAGAATACTTGAAATGCGCATTGGATTGTTTTTCGACAATTTTCAATCAATTCAGAAATAGTGAGATTCCCGTACGTATAATTGTTTCTCGGGGCTTTGAGAGCAAAAACCAGTGATTCCCGTGACGAGTCATTACACATGAATGTAGAAGCAAAATTATTTTTCTTATATTCACTGTAAATTCTTTGGGAGTAACTTCACTTGTGATATCATCTTTTTGAAATCTATTTCTATTGTTATATTTTTCTTACATTATATTTTTACTGAAATCATACTTTTTATAAATCAACCTTATTATTCAAAGACTTATTTCATAAGATTATTAAGAGACGATTTATCAGTTTTTTTTTTTAATATTTTTTTCATTTTTATTAAAAGAGACACGTACGATATTAAATCGTTTAGTTTACTTGATTATGATTTTTTGAAAATAAATATTCAATTTTGTACATATGTGTAACTCGCTTTTCCTTTCTTTTTCTTTTTTTTTCATAATTTGTTATTTATCAGAATCGGAGAATATATTCAGAGAGAGCTTTACTTTATCATTTGGGAAACTCGTAACATGTGGCTTTAGACCAAAGCTTTAACTATTAATAAATTGTTGGGTATTTCTCACAAATGGTAATTCAATGATATAGCTATATATATATATATATATATAATTTGATACATTTTTTAACTTTTTAACCAAATGTTTCCAACAGATTCTAGTGCTCGCTTACAAGAGCAACTAAAGTACAAATTTAGAATCTTTGATAGTCTGAGTCGGGGATCCTCAAAGGCAAACAATGAAATTCGTTTTTCGTTTGAAAAATAATAAGTGAATGCGATATATATATATATATATATATATATATATGTATATGGAAGTAAAAGACTGTCTTAAGGACAGATCGTTCTACGACTTAGCATTCTGAAATTCCGAGTCCGAGAAATAGCAAATACTCACTCAACGGTGGTGAGGAACACAATATGTATATATATATATAGCGTACGTGTATGTGTATTGTGGCAAGGGGGCATTTTCACCTGAGCACGCTGCTTTATTATATATATATATAGCGATTGATTGATGTTTGTGGCAGGTTGTGTTTGTCGTCGTGTGGACAATTTATAAGCGTCGCTTAAAGTGTTGCTCGCGTCGAGCAAGAAATGCATTACTTTACTTCGATACAGCGATTCTCAGCTTGTGAAGTCTTACCATTCATGTTTTGCGCTTTTGTTCCGTGCGTTTTATATCGCGACGTTCACGCGCTTTTCCACCCGGACGAGCCTGATGACAGGGCCTTTCGACCGATATATTAATGTCTATCCTTTTGGAATTCGTTTACTTTGTACTTTATTTATTGCCTAATCATTTAATAGCTTTAAAGGGTTTCAATTTAATAATTAAGACTTTTGTAATATTTTACGTGAAACTTGTGTAAAAATGGTATGTGAATAGAATTCAAGTCAATTTTGATTTTGCATAAATTAAAATTTTTTTTTTTATTATACATAATTATTCGTTGTTAACATATAAATGGACGAATATTACCATGCTTTAATATTTATTAAGTAATTAATGTAAGTGGCCGTTTTATTACCGAGAGAGGAGAACAACATAAATATGTTACATTGAATTTTTTTTTTTTATTTATTTTTCTATTATCGAACGTCCATTGTTAATAAAACTTTTGAAAATAATTTAACACAAAAAATTATAAACAGATGAATAGGAGGAACTCGAGGCTGTCCTGTCCCTCTATTCTTCTCGGAATTATATATAATAATAACAATATTAATAATAATTTAGCATTTAAGCAGCCTCACGAACGATTTCACATTATACACATAAAAATTTGTAGGGAATGTTTGTAGACATAAGCAAACGAAAGTTTAGCTTGAACGCACAGCAAAAGCTGAAAAATAAAATAAAAGCAAATGTTATTAAGCGTTTAAGCTCTGTAGAGTATCAATAAACATTTTATGTTATATCAAGTACGAATCACAAATGTTGTATGATTTTTTTTTTTTTTTTTTTTTTTTTAGACGATTGGACTTTGCCAATCTCCTCTAAATATTAAGAAAATTATTTCTGAAATACGTTTTCTTTTTAATTTTATTCCTACTGTTTGTGAATAATCGTTGCTTTATAAAAGTCATTTTTCAAAACAAAACAAAACAAAAAAAAAAGAACAAAAGACAAAAAATAAAAAAAATTTGTTGATCTTAGAGAGAACAAAGGGGTGGTGTAAGGTTTCTTATGATAAATTATTTTATAATTATAACATTCAATTTGGATTATCTTGTTTGACAGATTAATCTATTTTTATTTAAATTATAAATATAATTGCACGTGATACATTTGTAAAAGTGACGGCTCTGGTCCAAAAGTTTCTTCGACAATTTTTTTTTCTACAAACTGCAAGGAAAATACAGCAACAACAAGCATTTAAGATAAATTAGAAGGAATTCTCGTAATCTGGCGCTATTTATAAAATTGCATTCGAAAAGCAAAACGAAAGTCCAAGCTTATTTACAGATACAACTGCACGCAATTGTTTAAAGTCCTCAACCATATCACATTATTATTTATAAGCAATTGAATAATTGTAAAGATCAGAAACTCTTCGACCAGAATTAACGTAGAAAATACAATTTGCGTAAGAGAGAAAAAGAGAGTAAATAAATCAAATTGATGCTCTTAAAATAGAAAGTGTAGATGATGGGGGAAAAACATATAATAAATAAACAATAACCGTGAAAGATAGAATAATGTAATAGACCTTAGAATTAAGTAGAACAAGAAACTATTATCTAATATTGGACATTTGTATTTAGCGAAAAGTATATTTGTATAGTTCGATGTCCGAATTCCTTCATCTATTATTGTTTTTCCGATAGTCTCCTGCCGATAAAAAAAACAAAAAAAAAACAAAAAAAACAAACAAACAATGATGTTTATGTTTTAGTAAATGTATGTGATTGATTTCTCGTTTATTAGAAGCTGATAGTATTTAATTTCACTTAATTTTTTTTTTCTTCGACCTCGAGGATTTCATATTCCAAATAAGAATTGAATTTGTTTTACATTAACTGAAGTGTCGATCTATTTTTAGCTGACAATGTTCTTTGAAAGCACTGACAGTGAAAGTTCAATTTGTCCAAGTTCATTATGATTTTGAGATTTCGCATCTGTTAACGCAATAACTTATTCTACGAAATAAAAAAATATTGAATATTCATTTTAAGAAGCTTCTTTTAATGCGCTTTAATGTGAATTTAAAGTGTCTTTTGCACGACCGGATTAATAATATTACACGCATTTCAAACAAATGAAATATTACTTCAAGAATTTCTATGAGATTTTGTTTGAATTGTAAAGCTGATCGATACTTGTTTACTAATTTTATCAAAGAAACCAACAATAAATTTTATAACGCAGTTTGCAGTATTGTGAACTTGATGGAATCGTGATTTATAATAATAATAGTAAGTTATTTGGGAGGCCAATCGTGATATTTGCGCAAATAGTGTATTTACCACAATTTGTTGTTAGTATTTTTATAGAAAAATTAACGTAATACTCAATAAATAACATTCATTAAAACTGTAAATAATAGCTCGTAGTAGTAGTAGTAGTAGTAGTTCATTATTATTTGATAAAATTATTAATAAGAGGAAGGACAAGCAATAAGTAAAGCTCACAATACGTAATTAAGAAAATCTTGAAACACCAGGCAATTCGTATTTAAACGACTTTATATTAATAAAATGATTATATAAAATTTCATAAGCACTATGAAGATGTCGTCGTAGTCTCTTTCTAGGATCGATAGAGAAAAAGAAAGAATAATTTTGCTTTAACAATGTATATGCCTTTTACTATGAAACTTTATGTTTGCCCAAGTACAAACCGTATTGTTATAATCTCCTTTATATCATTAATTGTAGAATAATAATTTTTATATAAATTGTGTGTACAAATTGATACTCTAAAATACTGAAAAATGTATTTATTTGACCAATTTTTTGTCTCGCCTTGTATTGTATCATTTCAATTTAAAATATATTTATTAATTATTCAACAGACATGTCAATTATATTTCAAATTACTCTAGTACATTATGTACAATATTCAATAGGACTGGACCATTATTATTGAACATGAATTCTCTTTGCTTGCCAGCAAATGAGACAAGAGTATCGTTTTTTTTTTTTTAAAGATAAAAATTTGTATAAAATCGTATTAAATAGAGTTGTTGTGTATGTTTAGTTATTATTTTAGCTTGGAATAATGTATTTTGTCATTTACAATGTCCAGTAGAGTTTTCATTTTTAGAGAGATAGAGGCGTATTTAAAAACATTTTTAACCACATTAATAAGACGTATTGGCAATTAGTTTATACGAACGGATCAATTACTGGTAAATTAATACGATAGAATTATAAACAATGTAATATAATTATGTGCGCCTTAAATATTACAAGTTTTGCGAGTGAGAAATTCTCGATCGACTATTTAGCCCGAATGTTACACGAATTTATCCATCCGAATGCAGTGAATAACAATTTTAATGGAAATGAGAATCCAATCGATAAAATTGAGAGCAAAAAGTTTATCTATTCCGTAATACAAATTACACTTAGAATTATAAGTATTTGGAGTGTATCGCATTAAACTTTTAATTTAATGAAAATTCGAAAGACCTTGTTTACTTATTGGACCCCCATTAGATTCGATCACAATAAAAAATATTCATATTTTTTTATTTATTTTATTATTATTATTATTATTACTACGTGTATAATAAAAGTGATTTTACCAATTAAAAAGTGTGTCGTTTCACTTGCAGTTGAAAAGTCCTTATTTCACGTAGACTGGATTATATTAGAGAAAGTACTTGGAAATCGATAGGAGATAATTAAAGTATATAATTTCGACATTAGCCAGCATTTTTAATTATATTAATACGTCATAATGTATTGATTTATTTCCAACCGATATAGAGCCGATAATAGTGATTGTAGGCTCGAAATTTCGTGGGCTACAGTTTCAAGAAAGCAAAGAATCTTCCTTTCTCACTCTAATTATAAGTTTATAAAGCTTAATGGTTAATAGATGTAAAAATGACGCTCTGTCTTTATTTTCTAACGAAACTCTCGGATAAAAGAGCAATGAATTGTAGTGTACGTGCTGCGACTAAATTGGCTAATAAAATTACAATAATTATGTATTTCATTGTTGAAATAAAAAGAGACTTGAAATAGTGAAAGGGTGCATGATATATTTCATTTCAATAATACCACTTCAATGTTCTGATTCATGAAGAATGAATTCGAAATGAGCTCTCTCCCGAATTTTTTGCGAATCTTTGAAAAGAATACTAACGCGTAGGTTAACGCGTCACTCCGTTCGGTTTTCCAGAACAAAATTTGCACGAATAAAGTTGTAGATAATGTACGGTAGAGGAGTCATTGCCAAGATGCGCAATTGAAGTAAATCGATTGATTAATTGTTGTTGGGAAAAAATTGTGAAATTGTTCGAGAAAGTAGAAAAGAATGCGTAGTGGCCTCGAGTGAGAGTAATTGACGAGAGATTAAAATTTTAATTGTTAAGTAGGACGTTAATTAAAGCTCGTTAGCTCTGCATGGATGTTGAATTTAACGTAGAGTTGTGTGTACATTAATGAACATGAAGCTAGAGTTCACGTTGAAATAATTTTCCAAGCACTTGTCAATTAAATTCTCTCTTTTTTTTTTTTTTTCTTTTTCTTTTGCCTCACCAGTGTACATAATGATTGTTTGTTAACTGTCGAATCTCATATCTTTTAAAAGGCACGAATTTAGAATAATAACAATGTTGCTGTAAGCAAAACATTTTTTAACTTCTTTTTTGAAATTCTTTATTTTTTTTAGGGACGAAAGAGGAACGGCGTAAACTAAAGATACGAACGCATACGATGAAGAATCGATTGTAGAGATGAGGCGATGAATTGACCACGACAGCGTCGCATTTTCTTTTTTTTTTTTATTAACTATTAATTATACAAACGTGATAATATGACTACTCCACTTTGCAAGAAAGTCGAACATAATATTTATAAATTGTGGCCTTGCTCATTTGTACGTGTCCCCCACAATGATCGTAAGATAAATCATACTATCAATTGTAATATGTAGTTGTGTCGACGTCGAAAGATTAAGCGAATTCAAACTGTTAGATATATATATATATACATATACACATATATATACACACATATATATGTATATGTATATGTATGTATGTATATATGGGCGTTTGTGAATCTTTTGAAAAATTCATTTTTCATGCAATTGGACAAATTTGGAATGTTTTCTCGTTCTATGTAATGTAAATTTCTATATAAGTTTTCTTTTAAAAAGTTGAAAGTTTTGATTCATTTTCGATATTGTCTGATATTACTTTCTTAACACCTGTCGAATAAAAATGAACGCAATCTTTTTAATCGCCATAACTTTCTTAACTGTATTACAACGAATTTAAGTTTTTTTCTTCTTCTTCTTCTTCTTATTCTTCTTTCCAATAATAGCCAAATTCCAATAATTTTTTTTTCTCCTTTTTTTCTTTTCTTTTTAATGGACTTGAATTATTATTATATTATTTATGTACGCAATCGTCTATAAGATTGCACGTTTATAGCTCGTAAATTGATACACAGTGAATACGTTGAAGTATTTCCCTACATTACATTAAATTTTCATATGAATATACAAACTGCTAACTGCTTGATAATAAGATGCAAAAAGAAAAAAAAAAGGCGTGGAAAATCATATTCAAAATTTTCAACATTTTAAAAAATGTACCACACGTACCAGCATTTCCATTTAAGTATAAGAGGAATAAATTGTAGTAGCCAGAAAGGAAAAGCTTTCAAGCATCAAAAAACCTTAATACTTTGATCACTTTAAACTAACTTTGTTGGCCTGAATCTTATTTCTTAAATAATACTAACGAGTATCGAACCTCTTGACAACTCGGTCGAAAATTTGAAAAAAAAATTTAAAATGCCCACCATTATAAGTATAATATTTTTGCGAATACTTTGCCCGTTTAGCCAATATTTTTCTTTCGCATCCAAACATTGTCGAAAAGTAAAGTGATAAAATCGTATTATTATTATTATTATTATTGGACAAGCGATAAATGACTCTCAATTAATTGCAAGGCGAGAGAATTTATAAACGCACTAAATAAAGTCTCGAGAGAGAGAACGTAGAAAAAGAGAACAATAAATTGTATCCCACAGGATTAAGAGAATAACAAACAATTATATAGACGATAAAGATGCAACACATTTTTTAAAGAGAATTTCTAATTATGAGGACGTAAAAAGTTATTGTAATGATTGATAATCGAACGGCAAAGAGTCTCGAAGACTTTTGCGCGATGAAGATGAAAACAATTATGAAAGCTATGATTGACACAAAGCAATGAGAGTGAAAGCTGTTTATGATTAATATTGTGCGAATGAGTTTTACGATATTAATTTATACATATAAATACTTGTAGGTTGTTTTACTTTCTATTCTTTTGCCTTCCATTCGAAAAAGAAACAAAAATATATCCACGCAAAAATGTGAAAACATCGATGAAAATATGCTAATTGAGAATGACAAGATTAAAGATCCGTCATAAATTTAGAGCGATTGTTTTTATTTTTTCAGTCCTATCACTATTATCCTATTTTGTTTAATATATTCAAGAAATTTGAGATTATTGGGAGAGAAGTTTTTTTTTTTTTCTCGAGGATCGGCCATTTATTTGTTCTTCACTTTGTCATGAAAAACTTTCATTTTCATAAACGTATAATTATTTTAAAAAAGCTTTGTACACGCGAACATCTCAATATTTGTTTTCTTTTATTGGCAATTTTTAATTATTATGTAAATATATTTTTAATTTATAGAATATTATTATATAAAACTCTGTTTTTGAAACCGTTCTCAAAAATATATGCAAATATCCGTATTATGAACAATAAATATTTAATAGTAGAAAAATAGTGTATCTTTTTATTATTTAATAGATAAATGATAATGTGCGTATATATTATTGGCGATGAAATAATTTATATTAAAAGTAAGCTCTTCTATAATATTTTACGCGCATTTTTTCCGCTTTTGTCGGATGAGTTTAACAACAAGAATTTGTCGTTCTTCCTTAAATACACTTTTATTGATCAAAAATATTCATTATGATTTATAATCGACATTTGATGTGTCCAAATCTTTAAAAGTATTTAAGCTTCAAAAAAAAAAAAAAAAATTAGAAAAATTATCTTTACATTTACAATAGATTAATATTAATGAATTTTTATTGATATTTATTGCTAAAAGTTTCGCTCTCTTACATTAAATTCTTTTAGTTGAATACCGTCTCTCCTCAATGGTAAGAAATTGTTTATAAATACAAACTTTTAAAATCTATTAAATATCTATTAAAATCTGAGAAATATATAATTTATTTGTTATTAAAAGTACGATTAACCGAATAACTTTAGTATATCTATTTCATAATAATCAATGAAAATTTCATAAATCATAAGGAATTACATTAAGTAATAAATTAAGAAATATCCAAATAGGCTATTTGTATGTATAAAATGGAATTTGTACAAATAATGCTTAATTATACGCAATAACTAATACGATGACTAATAGATTTGTATGAAAACCCTTGTAAAGATTTTTGAAAATTTTATTGAAATTAGTCATTAACAAATTAAAAACTAACATTTATTTGTTTTAACAATTCTTATTCAAAGTTGAAAAGGAAGAATAACGAACAAGTCTTTATGAATAAGGGCTCTTGTATATTTTCACCCTCTCATTCCCTCTCTCTATCTTTTTTTTTATAATAAAACATCAATATTGGTATTGGTACACTAATATCGTATTATCCAGGGCAATTTTTCCATTTTTCGTGGTTGAGCTTCGTTCCAAAACAGAGTAGAATTAATTGAACATTTACATTTGCTCTCTACTTTTGTCTTCGTTAGTGAAAATAGTATGTAGCAATTATATAATTTACAATTGCGTGAAATGCAATAAAAACTATGATCATGTTATCGAATTTTCCAATTGAAAAATCAGTCCATTTGCTCTTTGAATGGATTTTAATTAGTGACTTGATCTATTAACTTCATTAATATAAAATTCATATTTTACATTTTACTTTTATTTGGAAAGATTATGATCAGCTTCAAATAGAAATATAATGACCAATTGATTTCATCGATAACTATTATAAATATTCTATCTTTTAAACATTGAAAAAAAGAGACCAATAAAATTATAAAAATCATTATAAAAGTTTATTTATAAATGTAAAAAGTGTATTAAACAATTGGAGTAATAATAATTATTAATAGCTTGAACAATTATATTTGTCATTAAAAAATGGATATATATATATATAACCGAAAAGACGCTTAAGAATATAATTGCAAATTGCAAATTTAATAATTTTATTTTAGTTTTAAATTACAATTGTGAATTTAAAATGAAAATGAAATTTGTCTTTTTAGACAATTTAAAGAATAAATTGAAAAATTTAATTTCATTTCGTTCTGGTAATAAGTACTTGCCACATCCATTATTGCTCTCTTTATTTCGTATAAAAGATATTTAATCTTTCTCAGATAATTTAATATCATTAGTTATTCTATAATCGATTGGCAAATAAAAAATTTTTAAATTAATAAGCAAGTTATTTTTCACCACTTTACCTTTTTTTATTCTTGATGTTTTTTTCTGCGTATTAAGTTTCTAGGTCAATTTTATTTTCATTGCACTCGTACATTTAAAACAACCAGACACAATTGATAAGATAAATATAAATTTACCTCACTATAATATATATATATACAAATTATTGCTATACAATATCTGTAATATAATAATTTTCAATCAAATTTCTAATAAATTGCTCGTTTCAATTGACGTAATTTTTAATAATTTTTCAATATTTTTGACATACCTCCCGAGTAATTTCTTTTACAGGCTTCTAAGAAGATGTAAAATATTAAAAATTCAGAATAAAATATATTTTTAAAGTATTTAAAAACTATTTTAAAAATTATGTTATATTCTTTTCGAGATAATTAATTCGAATAAAACATTCAGAAATTGAAAATTACGAATACTACTTCTCAACATATTATTATATTATTTATTATTTGATTACTTTTGTCGGTGCGGTTGGTCACGCATTACAATTTCCAAGGAAATGCTTGAAAATTTAGTAAATATGCATACAGCCATAAAACTTTTGCAGATTAAAATTAAAGTTACAATAGGCATGAAAAGAAAAAAAAGCTTAAATAATTAGCTTTTCGTGTATCGATCGGCCGAGCAAAATTCTCCAATACAAATAAACTGAAAAATATTTCTTAGTAAATTGGTAAACAATCAAAATGAGCTTCATTATCATCCTAACGAGTCACCAACACGTAAATAATTTCTATTTTACAAATCCTTTACAGATTTTTAGTCGGTAATCAAGATTACGTCTGATATAAAGCTACGCCGACTACACGGTATGTTGGTGCAAAATTAATTTAATTTTCCCTAGAATAATTAATATCAATAGATAATTAAGCGATATGACAAACAAATGGACGGCACTTGTCTGACTTTTGTAATTGAAAGATTTTAAACATTTATCTGCATTAAAGATTGTCTTATCAATGTACTCGCGTTTAATAATACAATGCAACAATTTCTGTCCACGATATGTTTATATAAGAGAGAAATTTTACGATCATAGTATATTGCTTTAGAATAAATTGTATGGTATAGTCTAAGAATTTAAAGTTAAATTTTTGAAAAGGATATTTATTATTGGAAAGTTTATGGAAAGAAATTTCCAAGCTACAGTTGCACGATCTTCTCTATGTTATAAAATATCTGTAAGCCCTGGCTTTTATCGCAAAACAATTGCAAAGGAATTTGCATGATTTCATGGCCATAAATATGAAAGTGCCATGTGGAAATTTAGAAAATCGAATGGGATTTCATCCAATTCATTATTGTTAAGTGCCCGCATTAATAAATTTAATTTTATTCGCGCTTTAATTAACAACTGGTTTCAAAGTACTAACTTAGCTCCTTATCTATCAAATTAAATTCCGTTCCAAGTGTGCTTTACTTTAATCGTAAAAAATACATTAAACAATACAATATTAAGCAAAAGTCTATTAAATATTTAAAGTGACGCACGGATCATTGAAAGTTTTCGTTTGCTCGTTCCTATCATTTTTATATCTTGGAATATACTAATTGATATCAATGCCTATTAAAATATCATTTTGTTTTACTGGTTAAATCAGACTTGAGGTTGCCACTTGAGTTTATTTTTAGCCTGTAAGGTGAATAACTGAATGATTAGCAAAGATCTATTGATAAACAAGAATTATTTCTGCCACCGGCTTACTATATACTAATATTGACATATTACTACATTTTTTTTTTTTTATAATTTTTTCATACTTACGAGGGCTTGCATTGTTACGCACACATTTACACGTGGAATTATCATTAAAATCTTATTAATAGAATTATAAAAGGTTCTGATGGTACGTGTATACTAGTAAAATAGATCATACGATTATAAGTAAACAAATTATAATTACACCATTCGCAAGTAAAGTTACATTTTATAGAACATTAATGTTTACGTTAATAAAAGCACCTTCAAAAAAATTTAAGCAGTCTCTAAATATTAAATATTCAAGATTTCAACGCTTGAGAAGAGATCTTTCCTCATTTATATTCAGCTTATTATTAAGAAAAATATATTGTTAATATATAGAAATTTTATAAATTATAAATAAGGAAATTCGTAGAGATTACTTGTATGCATTATATACACAAAGATTATGGCTCTGCCGCTCGAAATAACTCATAAATAAACATAAATTGAATTTTTAAATCAATGAATTTCTTACATGACATCATAAGCTCACTGATCACAAGTCTCTGGTAATTTAAAGTTTTTTTTTTTTAATAGCTCTTTGATCTGGAATAAGTTTACAATTAAATATTATAAATTCCATTAGATTTATATGACACAGATTAAATTGAGTAGACGTGTGGGTAATGAAAAATAATAAAGTGTGTCTCACGTACTGTATTTATTGTAACATTCAACTGACAACAATATAATATGTACAGCTATATTTAATTCTTTTTAGAGCACACGCACACACATATATATATATATGTGTATATGTATATACTCATCTCATCACTTCCAGCTAATAGTTGATTCATTAAATGAACAGATAATCTGTTTATTATAATTATTATGCAAGCTAAACTCTACTTTTTTACGGACTTTTCTCAATTAAAAATCTTCTAATATTCACATTTTCTCACTTTTTCCGCCAAAATATTTGCAACTTGCATTTCCCTTACTCATTCTTTATCTATTTTGTTTTTTTCGTGCATTATTTGTCATTGTAACTTTCTTCGATCAGTATCTCGTCAATATATATATTCAAACTCAATGTGTGCAGTTTTTTTTGTTTTTTTTTTTTCTTGCTTTATTGTTTTGTTTTTGTTTGTTTCTTTTTTCGGAGGAATCTAATTGTATAAATTTACTAGATGGATGGACGCATTTCTCTATAAAATATCTTTTTTTTATCGCCTATGTTTCTCGAATATTATTCTCGTGAAAAAATGTTTTTCAACCGGTCTCAGACTTTCTTTCAGCGCTGTAATTGTTGATTGGTTTGCTTTTAAGATTTCGAAAATTTTTTTCTAATTTCCCTTTTTTCCTTTTTAACATTACCCAAATGAAGTCGTGTAAATCCAAGAGAAAAAACAAAAACAAAAACAAAAAAAACTCATTCTTCTTGCTGTCGACAAATTTTGTTTCGAATACTTCAAGATTCTGTATACTTTGCATTGTCTTGTCAGTAACAAATTTTAGGCGCTTCGCAACAATAAAGTACCAACAGTAGTTTTTGATATGGCCAAAGTTAAGAAGAGATTCTCCTTTATTATTTATCTTCGAGTGTCTCTTGCGGTAATATGGATACAATTTATCTACAAGCGAGAGAAGTGAAGCGAAGACACTGCGTGAGATTTTCATTTGCGGCACATTAAGAAATAGAAAAGTCAACGGCAATATGATGTAACAAGTTCAAGGATGCCAACGTAAAATAAATGCAGTTATAGTTCAGTAACAGTTTTTATGTTATTTTTCGTTTGAAGTTTTTTTTTTCGTTTCTTTTTTTCATCTTCTTCTTCTCCTCGTTTCAACAATTGAAAAATAATTAACTTTTTTATTATTTATGTATCAATTGTTTGCTTAATGTTAATAATTACTTGTTAAAATGCAATCAAGAGGGCTTGAAAGTTAAATAAATGAGAAAGTTTCTTGTATTATGGGCTAAATAATTGTATACTTTTACTATGCATTGAAATAGTATTTATCCAATCTAGATATCATTAATTTTATAAATTGCAACGATTGAACGTGTACAAATGATATAAAAGTGCTTCTTTTAATATCTCAATGTTTAATATTTCCAACAAAATCTACTGAATTTTAATTGCACTTACTCGTCTTTATCCCACATATTTTTTTTTCTTTTTTTTTTTCCCCTATTAATCTTCACGTCTAAGAAACACATTGACATGAATATTTGTGTTTCTGTATACTATTTTTAACAATCTGTAATGTATATAATTCTGTGCGCATGTTACATATCGAATTTATGTACATCCTGTGTACGTAAATGAACATCCATTCAACTATCGAATAATTATTTAATAACAATAGGAGCAGTTACATTATTGAAAAAATAATCATAATAATAATAATGCATATAATAATTATTACGCAAGCATATGAGAATTCACTTCAAATGAGACGAAAAGTAAATCTAAAATTACTTTTAAAAATACTTTACATTATTAGTTAAATTCTTTTCCTTACATAGTTTATAAAAAGAATCTTTTATATGTATTGCGTATTTTTTATTAATTATAAAGAGTCACAGCAAAGTTGCCTTTATATATATAATTTTCATAGCATTTTGCAATTAGCACCATTTGTATAATATCCTTATAACATCATTGACAAAAGTTTCAAATTATTACTTGACACGCTAAAATCTTTTTCAACCTTCAAAGCAACAAATAAATATTAAATGCAATTACAATATATCTATATAAATTATAACACATTGTAAACAGTATTATACATATATATACATATATATATAATATTTTATATGTGCAACGACTAAAACACTCCTTTTCAATAATCAAATTCGTTAGAATTTATTAATCTAACATCCGTTTGTAAGTAAAGTCTGATATTATGGCACTTGTACTTAATGCAAATTTGATAAACTTTGAATAATTGTTTATTATAATGAAATGTTGGGCATCTGGAAATTAAATTCCCCATGCTATATCTATGGATAAATTGATTGAAAAATATAGCTTATGAACTGATAGATAAGCATATAAATTTGCAACCTTATTAAATTAAAACAGATATTTTCAAAAGTTTAAATAATTATAAAATACATGTTAGAATATTTATCATTAATTGATCGAATTATATGCATTTATAAAAAGATATCTTTATCCGGATATATGGATTATTTAATATTTTGGCAGAGAATTCATATCTCGCCATCTAATGTATATTTATTATATTTAGTTCAATATATATTTTGAAACAGGCAAATGAGAATTAATGTTGAATTACTTTTTTTTTTTTTTTTATACATATATACTATAGTATAATTGAAATATAATAGAAATAGCAAATTATTTTAAGCAAAGACAATAATAAGATATCGACATTTGTATATTACCCTTTAAACTATAATTAGTGATTAAATTGTTAACGATAAGAAGTACTTTTCATGCATTTGTCTTGCATACATAATAATAACCTTTAACAGATTAATCATTGAAAAGTTGAAAAGAAGTCACAGACCGATACGATTCAGAATATTTTATGTACCGAGAGAAAGCAGTGCTTTTAAACTATTTTTTCACCCAAAAAAACCATTTAAAATACAAATTCATGTATATTTTTCACTTGTATATTTTTATTATTTTCCATATTCTTAAAGGAGCTTGGAATATATATGCACCTGCTTGCATGTATGCGATGAAAATTTAAAATCGTATACTTGGTATATCTTAACTTGATAAAGAATCGAATCACCGATTTATTATTGTGTATTTAAGTTATTAATATTAGATATTTATTAATGTTAATAATATTAATATTAAAATGAACTAATTAAATAAAAAAAAATTTTAAATCTATATAAACAGAAGTATGGTAGACATATTCGTGTGCGTGTGTATATATGTATATAAGTAAATTTTACTTATGTATTTATGATTTTCTATTTTGAATTTGTATCAATACTTAAAATTTCAAAAATCAATTGTACTGAACACAAATTAAATAAAAAAATTGAAACGGTTTTTCAGTTGAAATTATTCATTTAAATACAAACGATAAATATAAAGATCAATATTCTTTAAATAAAGTGAATAAAGATATTTTTAAATGCTTATAGTAGAGCTAATTTAATTATTGTCAAAATTATTTCGTAATCTTCCAAGCTCCCTCAACTATTAATTACTGCCACAATGAGACATTTTTCCATGAATTTTTTCGTCACCGATCTTACGTAGGCCCTCGTGAATAACTGTTATTTATATAACAAAAAAAGTACAGGTAAACATTAATTGTTTTATTATTGTCGTCTCCTAAATATTGTGTACTCATTTGCGTTATTGATTTTATTTCCTCCGATTCTCATCTTTCTAATTATTGTCGGCAAAAGATTTATTTTATTGTCTTTCTTATTTATTGCAAAGATAATCATATTGTATAAAAATCAGACAGCAATTCTAGATTAAATACAGATAATGGGAATAGCGAACAAGCGGGACAAAATATTATTTTTAAAAATGGAGAAGACAATGCACGCGTGCATTATTGCAAAAGTTGATTTTGTCGATGGAAAAATTTAGAAACTACGTTTTATTGATTTTCTTAAAGTATTGATTTCATCGTTTACATACGAACATATTGATTAGACAGTGAGAATATTGATTACAATCTACATTTGAATTGGTTTCAGTTCAATTAATATGTTCAATGGAACTGTTTTACATTGTGAAAGAGAAAGAAAATTTAAATCAAAACGTCCTATCTGATTTATTCCAATATTTTTATCCCTGCGTAGCACTTGGGATCTTGATTTCATTTTCTTAATTTTCTAGACGATTTAGCTCATTCATCCGATCGATCGAAAACACACTGTCTTCTTGTTTATTTAATTGATAATAATAATTGCGTGCTTCTTAAAATTGCTCATTGCTACCACTATGAATTTACTTTCAATCAGGATACGCTAGTCGATCAATTCTGTTCATTTTTTTCTCTTCTGCAATTGCATTATCGCTTCTCTCTTTTCTTCATTATAGTTTTTCAAGAGCTATTAATTTTCTCATTATAATTTTGCGCCCATTAGATCTAAGCCGCGCGATAGAGCAGCTCGAGTTATTTCAATAAACATGAATGTTTAAGTAGCTAGAGCCCTAATTCTCCTCTCACCCAATGAATTTCATTCATATCCGCGATCAGTGGTTATATAAACTTTTTATAACTTTTATAAACATCTACGTAAACATTTTATTGATCATTTATGCAATTTGCGTGTCGCTTTTTCTCGCGTACTTAATCCACGAAACACAATGTACGTTGGATTATATCGCCCAGAACACACTCTATATAACATAAATAACGCAAAAGTCAGCTTTCCCTATGATTATTTCGAAGAGGATAAATAAGCGTATGAGTACGGAGATTGAACGAAGGTAGAGAAAAGTCACGGACTACGTGTCAGAATAGATCGACTGCTGCAAAGATTTAACGACTCGCGCGCTCACATACGATTCTTTAACATCTATTTACGTTTTATTTGCCGATAAAGCTGATATGGAAGGATCATGTAAGATCAAGAGAGACAGCCGGAGTCGATCTGATATGGATCTCTCCGTACCCATGCCCGATGGACGGCTCCTATAGATAGAAATTTTACACTGTCGTGTTCACGCGCATTGGATATAACAACAACATTGTTATTCTGAGATTTTTTCCACTTCCTCCGCAAGCTATATTATTATATAAAATTTTAGATGCAATTGGATAAGACTTTGTAATAGATAATTGATCGAGGCGATTGCTCGTAATGTTACTCTATGCCCCCCCACACTGACTCTATTCTATTATTAATGTACTCGGTGCACGAGCTAGCAAGCTCATAATAATAATAATAATAATAATTAGGAGCATAAGTGCCATTGTTGTGCCAATAAAATGAATATCGTAAAGCGGCTATAAACTGATATTATTGAAAAATGTCAATATTTACGTACGATCGGCTTTCTAGAGTCGATTGTTTTCTAAGCGATTAATTGTTTTTAAAATTGATAATATTCCACAACCTCGCTTACGATTAAGAAAATGCTTACGTTGCGATTACGGTGCGGCAGATTTCAGAACGAACGTCAATGCTTTTTGTCTTACGTGTTTTAATCATTCGATTCAACAATCATTACAAATCTGTGATAATTATCTGTCTCGCGAACGCTACGTAACAATTGGCTCCCGAGCTTTCCATCTCTTTCGCAAGTACAATTTATGCAATAATGGTGAACCTT
This sequence comes from Ceratosolen corneri, assembly GCA_030522565.1. Classification (NCBI taxonomy): domain Eukaryota; kingdom Metazoa; phylum Arthropoda; class Insecta; order Hymenoptera; family Agaonidae; genus Ceratosolen; species Ceratosolen corneri. The sequence continues at coordinate 27,569 of JAPYYT010000415.1, forward strand.
GAACTTTGAGCGCTTAAGGTATATTCCATTGGCTGTCGAAACTCGTCGTCAAACAATTCACGCCGACTTTTTATAAATTCACAGCATGAAATATTATCGGACACGACGCGAAAAAAGAACGTACATTTTAAAGTATAAAATAATTTCTTTAGCGCCTCCTCGCAAGCAACCGTCGTGAAATTTTCGACGATTGGACTTTGTTAAATCGTTCGCGAGATTCACCAGCAATAATAATACATCTAATTGATAAATCTAAAACGATTTCAAGTTAATTCATTTCCCAGAAATTAAATCACTCGAATCAAGAAATCATTACGCTGCCAAGCACACATATTGCAAATTGCCATTGCATTTTGAATTTCGCGCCTAAGTATCTTTTAGCCTAACGCACGATGCACAAAATGTAAATTTTCCTGGTAAAGAGATGAAATAATACTTTAACGCGTCGTAAATAATTGATAATTGCTTATTGGTGCAACGAGCAACAAAATCGCATTGTCCATCTCGCTCAAACAGTCTAATACTCTATTGCATAATTAAAGCCAAAAAAACGACAACAAAAAAAAAATCGATTAATTTCATATTTCCTTTCATTAATTCGTCACGAAAGGCTTTGCTTTCTTGACGTATTTCAAACGTTGAGATCATTTGGCGCGAAAGGAAAAATAGCTCTCACCTCTCGCTCTTCACGTAACATTGACGAAATGTATAAAGCTTGCCGAATGATTACGTAATCATATTTTTAAATAGGCTACTTTTAAATAGGCAAAGTTCCCTTTTACGCACGTAATCTCGATTTCAGAGGCTAATTGACGTGACATTTCTCTTGCTTTTGCTTCTTCTACGCGAACTAATAATCCAAGACGATACTCGATAGGGCGACCGAATAATAATAATTGCTCTACTCGTAAATCACGACCCAGTAATCGTCATAAGTTTATCCATTGCCGATAATAAGCCAATAGAAAAATTATTTCCCGTAGCTTTTTTCATATGCCTTCGATATGTATATATAACAATTGAAATCTAAGCGAAGGGTCCAAGCATAAATTACTCTAAATAATCGATTAAAATACGCGATTTCGACACGATATGTATAATAATATAATTACTGCAATTCAGTCGAAATGTTAAATTCCCTTGTCCTAATCACTATTTTAATCCATCATCTGTGACTCAGTCAGTCGCCCTGAACCTCGAAAAATCTCTCCGTCGCTTAACTTAATCAACGCCTCGACAAAGCATTATTTCACGATACTCTCACTCTTAAATATCCGCCCCTCATCCACATTCAACGCCTAAAAGTGCAGATCCGACGAAAAAAACACCGAGTTTACTGACCCCCTTTCTTCCCCTCCGCCCCCCTCCAACCCCCTCCAACCCCATTTTTCTGTTCTTTTTTCTTTTCTTTCCCTGTCTTTTGTTTTACTTTTGTTTTACTTTTGTTTTGCTTTGTTTTGTTGTCTCACGTACTTGGGCGCATCGAATATCAGCGGATGCGCAATAACGTTCGCTTCAATAGTTTAATTTTAGGTTAGATCTAGATCTTGGCCGTGGCCGCCGCCGTCGTCGTCGTCGTCGTCGTCGTCGTTGGGTCCCCCAGTCGGACAGCACAGTCCCTCGGATCCGTCGGCACGAATACAGAAAAGCAAAGTCTCCGCAACCGTGACCTCGTGAGGCATTATGCCGTGGAACTCCTTAAGGTCGGCTGCTGGGAACCATGCCTTTTCGTTGTCGTCGATTATTAAAATGTTGAAGTATCTGTCGAGGAGCAAACGCCTTCAGCTATCTCATCATTACTTCATCGCGGATTATCGCTAAAGAGGAGCTAAACGCAGCCCCCCACGCCCCCCCTACGCCCCCTCTACGCCCCCGCGCCCCCTGCACATTTATTGAGCACTCGTGATCGATATTCCATTGCAGGCAACTTCTCACGACAACAACAACAACAACAACAGCAACAACAGAAATAACAAAAACAAAACGACTTTAGCTACACAGATAATACAATTCAGCATAATCAGCGCGCACTAATTACTAATAAGAAACCAACACAGCATACCGAACGCCACAAATTTACCGATCCACCTTCCCATCAGACACCCAAGCCACAATCGATCTCTCACTGCCAACACCTCGACAACCCAACATCTCTTTACACGACTCTCGCGCAATCTGATCGAGCCCCTCGATTCCCTACTTCGCACCACTCCCTCTCAAACACTGCCCTCTTATTATTATTGCCCGACCAACAATAACTTTTAAGCGTTTAAGCGATCGCGAGGCCCGCATTTAATATCCAACTATCTTTTTCGTTAAAAGCTGCGACGCAAAAGAGGCGCACGTGAAAAAGCGTACCTGCAGATGGCCACAGCAGGAATCCAGAGAATCGAAGCGAGTATGAGCATGAAGATGAGGACGAGGGCCCAGACCGGCCACTCCTGGCGCTCGGTAACGCCCTTACTGGCGACCCAGGCTTGGTAGCCGCTACCCTCGACCACGATCTCGACGAACGACGCCACGAGGATACTCAGCATTGCCAGAGGACTCAAGTATTTCCAGCAGATAAGCCAGTAGAGGCCCGGCCGGTTCCCCGTCATGAGCTCGATGTCGTCGGCGAACCTGCGGCGCATCCTCGGCTTCAATGGCAATCGCACTCCCACATTCATTCATATATATATATATATATGTATATGTGTATAATGACATTGGGCTCGCGTTCATACGACCTTGAATCGCCAATTGCAGCCAAGCTGAGCTCGCTCCTCGGCCGACAGACATTCGCGCGATAATATTTAGGGACTAGGAGATTTAAGAGGCAATGGGGATATAATCTTTATCTCGATATCTCGAGTTATCACATGCAATAATGGCTTCTCGAGTGCAAGTTTTGTCGACGAATGTTGTTAATGCCGCCACGCCCCTCTGCTGCTTCCATCACCATTTCAAACAAACGATATTCAAAAGTGTTTTTTAATTGGGCCCGAATGCTAAAGAAGCCACCTTTTACAAATATTGCCTTCCCTTCATTTTTTCCATCTTTTCTCCTCTTATCACGATTATCACGTTAGAATTTCAACAAAAAACTCTTTTTTTATTGCAAACAATTCCGGCGATTATCATTAATAATGCTTTTAACTGGAGAAGAATAGAAATAGAATTAGAGAAATAGAAATAGCCATCGTTTCATCGCTCTTTAAATCAAATTCGTCTGCAGATAAATACAACAAACTACTACCGATCTTATTACATAATAAAATAAAAGGAATTTTTTTAATTTTAAATCGTCGCACTGTTACTGTTACTGTTACTATGTCCAAAGTGATTATATGTTTAACAAATAAATCGTATAAGCTCAACGCAAACACAACCACCAGCCTCTTATAATACCAACAACTGACAACCTTAACAGACTCCCACCTACCCCTTTCCCCGATTATCTCCTCACCTTTTAATGCCGTAGACGTAAGAGACTCCGATGCACTCGAAGAATGCGATGATGAGCAGGGGAAAGTTACCGCTAAAGTTGTCGAATAAAACGAAAACGTAGCTTCCCGCGCCGTGAGCAAACGCCATTGAGATGGTGCAGCAGGCTAGACAAATGCCACCTAAAATCAAACAATGCTCGCTCAATGCACGAATTGCAATTATTTATTTAACGCCCACTTTATACTATATTACAATTAAGGTCTTTGATGCATTCGAGCATACGTCCGCCTCTTTCTCTCTCGCCGTTGGCAATTAAATCGAACGGCCAGGGTCAATGATTAAACAATCATCTGTTCGCTCATTGCCACGGGCAATAAAATTACTTGCTCACTGGCATTTGCTTCTACACGCAATAACTTCTCCCATCAAGCTCATCTACAATCTTCGCCCATCTTATTTGAGAAAATAATGTCACAACGAACTTTTATATCGAGCCAATTTAATAAAAGTTAACAAATTAAGTGAGAAGAAATTATTTCTTCGTTATTGGTGAAATAACTTGTGCTGTTTTATGTCAGTGTTATGTCAGTGGAAGCAATATAGGGAAGAAATGATTATTGAAATTCATTAGGAAATAGACGTCGAATGGTAAGATTGTCTAATCTCTTGTCCAATATTTATGCCCAACGAATTAAATTATCCGAAATATTTTTCACCAAGAATTTAATACTTTCTTTCTTTCTCTTACATCTTTTAAACTCACATTACAAGTCTTGTTTTAGCAAAGGAATGTAAAAGCACTCGCAATGTAAGCCATTTTACTTTACGACTGCAATCAACCGATATTCTTCATTTTTAATTTCGAGCATACATTAATAGAGAAAGAGGGGGGGTGGGGCCTGGGGTGGGGGAGATTTGTTTGTTTTTGTCACGGTTAAAACACAACTATTGTTATTGTATGAGAACACAATTTGAATAAAAGACACCGATAATTAGCTCAAATTAATTTCAAATTTTAATTTTACAAATTTTAATGACCGAGAGATGAATGCAAAATACCAATATACAAAAGGCTCACTTTACAATGTATTTTAAGTCTAATAATAATAATCCTTAGCAGATTTCTCTTTCTCCCAAGGCAAAAGCGAATTGACAGCGCGTTAACCAATTGGCTAATGAATAAAATTAACAGAAATTCAACTGAACGAGTAATAAAAAAATAAACGTAATGAAAAGCTGGCCCCTTCGGTGTTTATGGCCTCGGTGAACGATCATCCAAATTATCGGAAAGTAATTTTGAAGCCATTTTTACGAGAGTCAAAAATGCGTGCATTTTTAATTATGGAAAGCTATAACCTTTCAATAAAGGCGCTGCCGTGAATTGTGCATCTTTTATTTCAACTTGATTCGTTCAATGGCATCATTAGAGCCAGGCGCAATCTATTATTTCCTCTTATATATCAAAGTAGTATTTTGAGGGTATTTTGAGGGTATTTTGGGGGTATTTTGGGGGTACTTTGATGGCAAGCTTACCGGTAAGTATCTCCTTGCGGAGGTTCGGGAAGAGCTTCATGTCGACGATACTTGTGACGACGCCCTCCAGGGTGCCGAACTGCGAGTCAATGCCCAGGGTGAAGAGCATCAGGAAAAACAGCACCGACCAGAACTGAGCGCCTGGGAATTGGTTGATCGCCTCCGTGAAGATTATGAAGGCCAATCCGGTACCTGACGCCGACTGCAACGTTCATTATCACTTTAATTGCTCGGGCTTTTGAAAGTATTGCAAATGAAGCAATAGTTTCGCCATTGCACCAAGTCTCGAACCTTACGAAATGTCGCTTCTCTTTCTTCCTACGTCAGTTAAGTATTCGTATTAAGCATTGTTTGTCCCTAAATACAACTATCACTATACAAGAATTTTAGAAATATTCCCCAGATGCTTCCTGCGTATGCTACACCAATTCTTTATCTCTAATGTTCTCTTTACAATGCCCTCTAAAATAAGAGCTTGAAACCCTTACAATTAGACGTTTGAAAATGTATTATTAACGATATCGACTGAAATATATATATATGTGTACATGGGGAAAAAAGGTCAACGACAACAAGGTTTAAACGATCTTATTTTGCGATGCAACCGGTTGAATGGGCAGTTGTACCGCGATTCTCCGAGAAAAACAACTCGTTAACAACCTTAACTGTAACGTTTAAACTCGCGTTTAAAAAGATATAATTCAATTGCCGGTGCATTTATTGTAGCTTGGCTGAATGGACATTGAACTTACAATGAGACGGTGCTCTATCATCGGCCACGCGCCTCTTCGCGTTTGGGTCTCGAAAATTTTATAGTCGTAATTGTAGCTTGTCAATCTACTCTGCTGCTCTTACTCGTTTGCTATTTGCGCTTAGATAGCCATCGAATAGAAAGCGAAGAAAAGCGGATAATTGCATTGTGCCACGGTGGTTATTGTACTCTCATTGGGATTACGAGACATTAAAACTGTCTGATTCTGTAAATAAATAGCGAGTGTGTGTGTGTGTGATCGTTGTGGCTAGTGATTAAATGAAATGCTTAGTGAAATTAAAATGCACACAATAATTAACATTAAATGCCATATTAAATGCTCAACGTATTATATATGTATAGAAAAAAATCATAATTAATAAATATTGTTATGTGAGCAAGGCAGTTGAGATTAACAACTATGTGTAAGATAGCGATAAGCTATCGTGGAATTATATCTTTAATTTCAATTTTAATGTACACGATTTTTTCTTTTTTTTTAAATTCTTATCCGATTTTTACCATCGAGTATATATTATAAAATATTTATCTACAAATGACTCAAGATACGCTACTTAATTCTCAAACATAAATATTTCATCAACTTGAAGCATGCCATTGGGCAATTATGATTTTAATTCTAAATTCATTTGTTAAGTTCGCGAGATAAGCCGATAAATAATGAAAGCAGGCAGTGTGCGTAAATGGGCGTTCTTAGAAAAATCCATTTGCTTAGAGATAACGAAATTAAAGGAACTTTGGTATCAAAAATCTATTGTAATCTGCTATTGTATATTAGCTAATATTTCAAGATTCTCCGAATTTACAAGGATTTTATTTAATAATACCATAAGATTGTTGATAAGATGCTTTCAAAGGATGCTTATCGTTGCCGTATAGACTGACATTCCTTAAATCATTCTTTTTAATATGGCCGAGTAAATATTCATACAATTTCTCACATTTTTATGCAAAAAATGAGGTTTCAAATAACATTAAGGCACTTAATAATTTTATTGTTGAATCGATCACACGTTCCACCATTAGCTAATCAATTAATTCAATTCGGTGTATTGAATTAACTCACTTTCGTCAAATATTCATTATTAATTGAAAAAATTTAAAAGCAATTTATGCAAGCTAAGAGATATATTTAAAGGATTATATAGAATCTTATTTGATGTGGTATTGATATAGTCAGTTTTATCTTATGGCTAAGTATTTAATAATTTTCATTTCACAGATATAAATTATTTCGAATAAAGATTATTTCGCCTATTGGTATGCATGTGAAATTAACTCTTACCTAAATAATTTATTAAGTGGAAGGGAGTAACGAGTACAAGTAACACAGTTTATAAATTGAATATAAATTTGATGATTTCTTTTATTTGCATTTGTTTTTTCTTTAAAAAAAAAATAAAGACTACATAAATTGTTATTGGTTAAATTATTCTCGTAAATAATGTTCATAAACAATATAAACATATTGCATAAATAAAATGAAGATATCTATATTAATAATTAATAGAAGTAAATGTATCTTACGTAAAAATATTACGCTTTTTTGCATTCTATCGGAATCAAATTCATAAAATGTCTTGAAATTCGAAAAATTAATTTCCCGCTAATAAGATATAAATATAATATTCATTGGTTAACAAATCTAATAATTGCACATTTTACTAATAAATGTTTACACGCAGATTCATAGAGATTATACTGAAATTTCCTTTATTTCATTATTCGTAGCCAATAAGAATAATATAGCTTCATTCGATCTATAATTTACAGGAGGAAGAATACAGTGAAATTATACAGAAATTACTTACGCAAGTAAAAAGTAAACAGCCCCTCCCTCTCACTCTCTCTCTCTCTCTCTCTCTCTCTCCCTACTTTTCCTTTTTCTCTATCTGGTTCTTCGCATTTCTTGAATAGGAAACATTCGTTTATCATCAGTACATTATACACGACAGGCGGTGGAGGTGCCCATTTACTTGGTACATTGAGTGTATTGCCAGGCACGAGTGCGAGTGTGTGTGCGTGCGTGTGTTGATATGTAGTTGCGTATTGTTGCGAGGAAGATCGAATTGTTGCATCGCTAAAGTTTAAGGCCGTTAGAATTACTCGAGGAAAATGGAAAATCTTGGGAGCAGTCGTAAGCCCAATCCCATGCTAGCGGCCAATTTTTTTAGTAGACTGTTCTTTTGGTAAGTCCGTATTGTGTTTGTTAGTAGTGCGATGTGAGCAACATGTAATTGTTACATAATTGTTACATGTTGTGCTTAAGAGCAATGAAACACCAATTATTAACTTGTTAATATTGATGGCCGTCGCACCTTCCAAATGATTTATAATTAGAATTGATTGCTGCTGTTTAGAGTGCAAAATAAAAATTGATAATATCAATGAGCATTCGCATACTTTGAAAAGTGTACTTGAACACGGAACTTTTGTTGGTATTCTGTAATTAATTTGTTAATTTGCAGCAAACAAAACATCATTATAAAGAGATAGATAAGTCTGGCTTGGAGTTATGATGATAATATCAACTGATTTTTAGAGTGTTTGGTCGCGTTGGTGAAGTGCCGAAAAGAAAAGAAGAAGAAGAAAAAAAAGAAATAATAAAATTATCTCTCGTAGAACAACGAAAGCTAATTGTTTTTTGTACAATATAATCACGTAAATAATATGTCAGCACTTGACGCACTTTAATTATTTGCAAATAACAATCATTAGTGGCATATTATCTAACTTTCATTCCCTAATGCTTTATTTTTTATATTCACTTCGTTCCTCAAAATATCAATAACTTACAAAACAAACAAACAAATATAAAAATAAGAATAAATGTATGATTGTGATATTGAACAAGTCTTTTACGCCTATAATAACTCAGACTTGTTTGGCCGAGGGAAAGCTGCATTAATTCTGATAATTTATCGATAATCCAAATTATTAACAATTATTAACAAAAATAATTATTTTAGTTGGCTCTTCCCGACATTCATGTACGGCGAGAAACATAATATTGAAATGAAGGATCTTTATGAAATTTTGCCGGAAAGTCGTAGTAAGCTTGTCACTGATAAACTCGAAAAGTATATTACAACAATCAAACAATCCTTAATCACGCAAGTACGAATTATTTATTAACAAATTAATTTTTACACTCCTATAGAGCTTGGGAGATAGAGTGTAACGAAGCTTGCGAGAGGAGAATGAAACCGAGTTTATTAAAGGCGATTCGAAAGGCTTTTCAAAAGAATATTTTCAAATATGCTAAACATTTTTTCATATCGTTTCTCATTTTCAAGTAAGTAAATCTTTCTATATAATAGAATTATTGTTAAAATTACGCATTAAAATTACTTAAATCGTACGATATAGAGGACATTAGAGATATTGTTAAATTAAAACTGATTGTTTAAGTCTCATTTGTAAGAACATAGAGAATTACGAGCTCACGTAAAATCGAAATCTATTATTTCGCAAACATTAGTATTTCATATCTGTATTAATAAATTTCACAAATTATTTATAACGCGGTGCTTTGCATTATTTATTCGCGCATTTCAACTTCAATTTTATCCCACGTAATACAGTAATGTAACAAGTACTGATACAAAAGTCAAATTGCGCGAATAAATATTTTACATATTGAAGCGGAAGAGAGAATTATATATATATATATATATATAAATATATATATATATATACACTTTTGTTATGAATTATCAGAAGTTTTGCAAAGTCCTATCTTCACTCTCCGCGTGAATTATAAACTCTTCTGTGAATAAAGAGAGACGCTGGAGAGAGAATTATTATGCCATTGCAAAAGAGTCAATCAACCCAATCTTTTCATAGGTAAAACAAAAGCATTTATCTTAAACTTAATTATTAGAATAATGCAACCGCAGGTAATGAGCTATTTAATTTGGCATTTCGATGAGCGCTCCACATCAAGTGCAATGGAGGCTTACGGCTACGCCACGACCTTCCTGCTCATAACCATTTGCGACCAAATTCTGTTCAGTCACGTGATCTTTGGCTTGCGGACCGTCGGCATAAACGTTAGAGTTGCCTGTGCCTCTCTGATTTATAGAAAGGTAGCGACGACATAACCCGTGCTATCGAATATCTTCATTTTCTTTTGTTACATTCGCGTGTCACGATTAAGTAACCGTCGATCGATGCATTAACATTTAACGACAAATTTCATGAAAATATTCACGAACGCACTTGGCTTTGGAGCTCAATTGGAACAACTGTTTAATGAAATATTTGCCAACAGATTCTAAAGTTGCCTCACTCCTCCAAATTTATCAACGAAGGGAGAATAATCACTCTGCTCTCGAACGACGTTGCCAAACTCGAATTTTGCTTCCTGTTCATACACGCCTTATGGATCATGCCAATACAAACTGTGCTAATCACATATTTAATTTGGCGAATCGTTGGTATTGCATCCATAGCTGGTGTGCTTAGCTTAATGCTGCAAACCATTCCAATTCAAGGTAATTTCTTTCCCCGTCACCGTTCGCCCAACATCCAATAATAATGAGGCTTGATTACAGTGTTTAGCGGAAGAATGATAGCGTCCTTTCGCAGAAAAATATCCACGAAAACAGACGCGAGATTGCAACTGACACGTGAAATCATACAAGGGATTCGCGTGATAAAAATGTACACGTGGGAGAAGCCGTTCGAGCAATTGATGTTCCTCGCCCGAAGGTATTTCGAACGGATAGTTTATACACATTAAGGACATTATGAAGCCTTATTATTTTCCTTTTCTTTTGACGTTGCGTTATAGAGTTAATTGCTGGCGCCTTGTTATTGTAATTGAGAATTGACTCTCGCGAATTTTAATCATTTCGTTTCAAAAAATGTAGGCACGAGATCGACGTAATTGCAAGGGCTGCTTACTTGAAAAGCATACTTTGGACTTTGACAGCCTTCGCCCAGCGCACACCCTTCTTCATCGCGGTCATGATTTATGCGCTTCAAGGTGGCAGCAGTATATCGGCTCACGCAATCTTCACTTTGGTCCAATATTTCAATATTCTCCATCTGACGGGCTTTTGCTTCTTGCGAGCTGTCAATCTGTTGTCCGAAGCGATTGCCTCGATAGGACGTGTTCAGGTAAGGGATCTCTCGGTCCCATTGACATTCCCGTACAACTGCCAGTGGCACTGCCTACTACGAATTAATTGATGCCGTAATTGCTGGAGGCACGAGCTCAATTACCAGCTCACGAAACCTCATCCGTACACACTAAAAACCTCATTTTCAACGTCCCAGGAATTCCTACTTCTTGACGAGCAAACGCCCAATGGCCAGATTTTAAGATCCAATGACGAGGAGGAGAGGACAGTATCATTAATAGGAGTGACGGTATCTTCTACCGAACGACCAGATCACAATTTCTTGAGCAACATCAACGTTAATTTAAATCGAAAGCTACTGTATGCCGTCGTAGGGCCCGTCGCCGCTGGAAAGGTAGCTTGAAAAAATATTGATCGTCGAGCAATTATCAAATGCACAATATATATCTACATTTTGTTTATGATCGCAAGCTTGACGAAGCCTATACTTTTCAGACTTCGCTCTTGAAATTACTGCTGAGCGAGTACAGGCCACTAAGGGGCGAAATTCTTCTCGGCGGCGACCTGTCGTACGCCAGTCAGGAGCCGTGGCTCTTTCGTGGGAGCATAAGGAGTAATATTACTTTTGGCGAAGCCCACGAGGCCAAGAGGTACAAGCAGGTCATTGACGCCTGTGCATTGTCCGAGGACTTGGAGCAGTTGCCCCACGGGGATGAGACTCTTGTCGGGGACAGCGGCATAGTGACTTTGAGTGGCGGTCAGTGCGCAAGAATTAATTTGGCCAGGTGAACAACACTATGGGAGCATTTAAGGGGAAACATTTGGCGCTAGATGGCAGCTCATTCGAGGTCGCGTTTTTAATTTGTCGAGCCTGCTTAAACTATCGAGAACTGCGAGCCATAGTTGAGTCAGAAGATGTGAATACGAAAAAATTTGACAATACGAGTAATTGATTTGTTGTTAATTGAGTTAATTGAATTGGTTGAGCTGTTTGAGGGATTATTAGGGGGATTGTAAGAATGCCATTCGGTGATGTATAATTGGAAATACAATGCTATAATTGTCATTGTAAAGTAAATTAATCGCGACAAATCGAACGTTTTTATGATTGCAGTGGAAATTATTTAGACATTTAGACATTCTTTCTCGACATTTATAATGCTAAATAAGTAAGTGCATTTTATTTTCACGCGAGATGAAGCATTAAGATGAAATTGGTCAAATTAAGGTCAGATCTTGGCAAAATTTGCAAAATCGTGAATTGTCACGCTTCAATGTGACATGGCAGTGGCAGGCCAAATATGCATGAGAAATTATAATTAAATTCTAAATATAAATTCTTTTCTCATAGAGCAGTTTACAGGAATGCCGATATTTATTTATTGGACGATCCTTTTGCTGCGGTCGATCATCGAGTTAGTAAGCATCTATTCAATAACTGTATTAATGGTGTTTTGAAAGATAAAACTCGCATCCTCGTGACACATCAACTGGAGTATTTAAAAGAAGCGGACGAGATCATTTTTATCGCTGAAGTGAGACTTTTTTCTTTCTTTCTTCAAAGATTTTCAACGAAAGGCAAGCACGAGTCGTCGATTATTTTTAAGGCGAGTTTGACTGTTTTCAGGGACAAATAAAATTCCAAGGCAACTTTACCAGCTTCCAGAAGGTTGACGAGCTACTTCAATATTTAAATGCCAATGATAACAGAGTAAGCGAATTCCCCGACAGTAAAGAAGGCCTGGATAATTCGATTTTGTCGTATAAATCGCGCTTTAATATTATCACGGATAAAGATAAGGAGAAGGACATGGAGGAGACGGTAAAGCTAATGGATTCGGGGCAAAACGGAGAGACGCCAAAGAGAATAGACGAATTGAAAGGCATGAAATTAGAAAGGACGAGAGGGAATTCGGTGTATTGGAAATATTTTACAGCTGGTGGCTCGTACATTGTGCCAATCCTGACATTATTAGCCTTCTCAGTGGCACAATTTTTGTCAAGTAGTTCCGATTACTTTATTGGATATTGGTAAGTAAGCAGCAGTTCGATAAATAGTTTAGCCGATAAATTCCAATCGCCAATCAATCGACGTTAATTATACTTTTTTTTTAATGATCTAGGAGTAGAGTGCAAGACGCGAATCGAAATTATTCGCACTCCGTGCAGCAAGAGAATCCAAAAGTATTCAAGCCACTTGACACTCTCACGGCCATTTACATATTTACAAGTCTAATGGCGGGCATTTTTATTATATCGATCATAAAAATGGTACTATACACAACTGTTTGTAAGAATTCGAATGAAAAGATTCACAACAAGATGTCGACGAGTCTTCTGGTAGCAACGATGCAATTCTTCGATACCAATAATTCGGGTACGTCGTTTGCGTTTCCCGTATTTCTATTTGTCTTTCGACGTTTCGTGAATCTTCCATTCCCAATAATTATCCTCGAGATACTCTTTTTAGGAAGAATTTTGAATAGATTTTCGAAAGATTTAGGCACTGTCGACGAGCGTTTGCAAGCAATGATGCTGGAGACAATCGAGTTTCTATTCGTCGTACTAGGAGTTTCAATACAAATACTCATTATCAATTGGAAATTACTTATACTAATGATAATCTTAATATACGTATTTTGGAGATGCCGAGTAATTGCCATTAAAACAACTCGAAGTATTATGAAACTCGAAGCTCAAGGTAACGTGCACACACACATACATATGTGTGCATAGTATATATTAGATATTTTCCTTCAATTACAAACGCCTCGCGCCACTTTTCAATATTCTCATCAATTCTCGTGCTTTCAAATCTTTCATCATTATTATTATTATTATTATTATTGTGTATAATACGAATGATAAGTATGTCAAATGATATAAATTTTAATAGCACGTTTTTAAAGATTCAATCGCATGGTGAATTACTTGGACGCGAGCTCTTGTATTATAATAAGTAACTCCCGTAGCCATTATCGCACCCACACTCACCAGCCTACGCAAAGAGGAAAACAAATTCATTAACCGATTATTGTTTAGCCAAAAGTCCAGTATTTTCTCACGTTAGTTCTTCCTTCGCGGGAGTGCAAACGATTCGCTCCTGTCACGCCGAGGCGCTTATCCGTAAAGAATTCGATGATTATCAGGACAATCACACGGTCGCCGCATCAGTATCGCAATATGTCCTGATAGCGTACAGCTTGTGGCTGGATTTGATGACTCTGGCGTTCACGGCCCTCTTAACTTATAGTTTCATAATATTCCGGGACAGTGGGACTGCCGGCTCGGACGTCGGCCTCGCAATCACCCAAGTCCTCCTTGTCTGCAATATTCTATCGAGGGGAATAAAATTGACCGCCGACATTGAGACACAAATGGTTTCCGTCGACAGGCTCTTCGAGTACATCCAATTGGAGGAGGAATATTGTCCGAGTGACGAGATTGCGCAGAGATTGCCAAGAGGTTGGCCCAGCCACGGGAACATCGTGTTCGATAATCTGTCGTTGAGATATTCCCAGAATGGTAGATTAATTTTGAAAAATTTAACGCTAAGTATCGACGGAGGCGCAAAGGTACTTATTTTCATACAACCAATCCAACAAAACCCTTCTCACAAAGTATCATTTTGTTATTATTATCGTTGGATATTTAAAGCCATGAAAGACATTGTGAACTTATTTATTTTGCAAAGTATTAAATTCTTTAAATTAACGTCTCTTGTAATCGTGACAGCGGCTGCATATTCAATATATACGACTTATTAATAATCTCATTTTGTATATATTAATAATCTCAGCTCGTTATAATTGACTTTTAGATTGGAATAGTCGGGCGAACGGGCGCGGGCAAGTCATCGTTGGCGGTTGCGCTCTTCCGTCTGGCCGACATTGAGGGCTCGATATTCATCGATAATCTCGACACCCGCGATATCGATCTCAAGCACTTGCGCGGCAAGATCTCGATCCTGCCCCAGGAGCCGATTTTGTTCTCCGTGACATTGAGAAAGAATCTTGACCCCATGGATGAGTACGAGGACGAATCGATTTGGTCGGCGCTTCGCGATGTCGAGCTGAATGAAATATTTGACTCCCTGGACTGTGCGCTCTACGGGAGGAACTTAAGTGCCGGGCAGCGTCAGCTCTTGTGCTTAGCTCGGGCCATCTTAAAGAGAAATAACATCCTGATCCTCGATGAAGCCACTGCCAATGTGGATGCGAGCACCGACGCTCTCATTCAGAAAACCATTAGAGCCAAATTCGATAATTGCACCCTCATTACCATTGCCCATCGATTGAATACAGTTATGGAGTGTGATAAGATTTTAGTTATGGATGAGGGTCGAGTGGTGGAGTACGACTCGCCCGACGTCCTCCTGAAGCGAGACGACGGCTATTTATCAAGGATTTTACAACAAAAGCTAACGGACGATTTTGCAAAGATCTCAGCTGTAAGTGTCAAAACTCGCATTGAATAATTTCTTGAAATAATTTTTCACCCGCAAGTATGCTTGATTCTTTCAAGGATCGATAATATATTACGAATAATAACTAAATTCATTTTCCCCTTTGCAAATTAATGAGGAATTTTACGAGGAATCCCAATAAAGTTGAAATAAATCAATGCTCACTTAAAGAATATTGCCATTATTTTAATAAAGCTTAAATAACTTAAGGTAAAGTCAAACGTTATGGGGAATTTTTTAAACCGCTCAACAACTTTGCTTAATTTTCGATATTTTAAGAATTCTCAAGTATTCTTTTTTTTTCTTTATTAAATTATTAGTATTTGAATATATTTGAAATACTCTTATTACTGTTTCAGATATCAAAGGACGAATGAATACGTTTATTGACTTGAATTGAATTGCTACCAATCGAATGAACAGTATTTTATAGAATATATATATATATATATGTATAATGTAAATTATACATTATACATTGGACAAACGCGTATGCAAATATATATTATATAGAAACGTGAAACGTGAAAGCCAAGAATATTGAAAATAATAAGATAAATGAATGGAAATTTTATACAGAAATGAATATCTTTTGTTAAATTTGTATTGTTAATTATATTCCTCGGATATTATATTGATTATTCAAGTGTAATATTAATATAATACAAGTGATGGAGTGCAGTTTTATTTTAACTAGAATAATTTAATCAATTTACATATTCTTTTATTATATAAATGACTATGATAAATTAACTGCCAAGACTTTATATAATTCAATCGATAAAAACAATATGTAATACCATATATAATACAGTATAAATGAAATATTAATGCAAAATATAGGAGATCTGATATATTCATGTGAAATTGTGACATTACGTAGAGATCATATTTACCAATAAATTTAATTTCCAAAGTACAAATACATTTAAGTCTTTTCACTCTACTATAAGAGCTGCATGTAAAAGTACAATTTTACGAGAGAGAGAAAACACATGTCGAATGCTTAATAACCACTACGAGCGCGGGCTATATTTCGATATTTAATTTTAAATTACATTTTTCGTATTTTGTAATTGAGAATGCTTAATAAATATTTGAATCCTACCACTGATATTACTCGGACAGACCTCCTCTGCTTCATTAGATATCTTTGTTATATGAAGACAGTCGCAAACCACATGGAAATATTGTTATTTAAGCATGCAAATGCCAAGTGGTACTCACATTATCGAGCTCCTTCTGCAAGTCGCACTCGGGGAGTTCCGGCATAAATAAGTTTTCGAGGCTCGCGTTTGCATTGGAGAAATTGAGGAGCGAGCCGCTGATTGGCAGATTACTCGGGATCCTGCCAGGACTGCCAAATATATTAATTAGCGTTGCATTTCTCTCGGCGAGGCATTGCTCGTACACCATTGTGGCCTTGAAACCTGCGACATTAGGAAACTCATCAGCGGCAATCCTTGCATTACTCGTGTATTATGCTTCGTTAAATTATTGCTAAGCATCTTTGACATTAATATCGGACAATTTGAGTTGCTATTGGAGTAAAGATTCATTTACAAATTTTCCTTCTTCTTCTTATTGCACATACGCGGTAATTATTGATAAGCTTCGGTGTGTAAATTTACATTTCTTCGACCGAGACTTTGGAGAGAAAAGCGCGAGTTGAGTTGAGACGGAGTGTCGATTTCTATGAATTTCGGTGGAATTTCGCATGAAAATCGAGGAGGCTTCTTTGATTAGAAAAGTTATGAATACTTGGCTCGTCGAGATTCGAATCTTATCCGAGTTATGAAATCCTCGCTTTCAATTGTAATTCAAGCCCCCATCCCACCCCACCCATGTACAATGAAGATACAAAAGTCAACGGCGACTTTGTCCGAATTGCGAATTTCCCCATAATTACAGGCGCAAGGAGGGGAGAAGCCCACTTGACTTGATAGAGCAAAATTTGTAAAAAGAGAATCCTACCGATAATGGAGAACACGACTATGCCCGCGAACATTGATGTGAAGCAGTTGGTGAGGCTGACCATTATGGCGTCGCGGTAGCAATTGTTGTTGACAGGGTTGTAAGATGAGAAGGCGATGAGGCCGCCGAATGCCAATCCGAGGGAGAAGAATATTTGGGTGCCGGCCTCCAGCCAAACCACCGGATCCGTCAGTGTGTACCACTTGAAAAGTAAAAGCTACTTACACGCAAGGCAATCGATTCATTGCCGCAGGCCCGCTTTAAAGCTGCTGCTCTCTCTCTCTCTCTCTCTCTCTCTCTCGCCCACAATAATAATCACTCGGGATACAATTACCTTGGGTGTGAAGAGGTGGCGTAAGCCGTCCGACATCCCGGGCAGCGTTACGCCCCGGAAGAAAAAGATAATCAAGACGATGTAAGGAAAGGTGGCTGTGACGTAGACGACCTGTTAAAAACAAATATTTTCACAGTGCATTGGGGGGGGGGCGATTATTATTGAGGCTCGAACGAAGCTGAATAGCTTGACGAAAGGAATTGAAGAGGCGAAAAAATTAAATATAAAGGATATTTACTCGTAGTTATCTTATTTTAAGTGACGCAGTAGTAGAGCGGGACAATTCGAGGAGACATTTTTTTTTATTGAAAAATTTTCCCCTCGCCAACTCTAACTCAAATAGAAAATTTAGCATTTACACTGCAAAACTGTTTGTTAATTTTCTTTTCAATAAATATTTGCTCGAAGCAAATTTGTCTATTGAAGCAATGTATCATCTCTTGCCAAAGTTTGGCACATAAAGGAGCTTCCATCGTATATTCGTAAAATTAAACGATACGTCGAGAGCAAATAATCTATTCGTTAATGCTGACAAGTTCTTTAATAAAATGAACAAAATTCGACGAGAATCCGACTGCCGTATATTTGCACATTTTAACCGCATTTTTTCATTTTAACCACGCATTTGGAGAAATGAGTTTCAAAAGCCACTTTATGAGCGCATTCGCAGAGCTACGCGTTAATAAATTCTTATGCCTTTATTAACAACGCCCGTTCAATCGATCTGACAATGTGAAATATAAATCTATCTCGTCGATAAAAACAAGCCTATCAACGACTGACGATGTTTGAGCAAAAAAAAGGCGCAAAAGAAAATTTTTACTTTTATCGGAATTGCTTTTTCTCTTCTTTTTTTTCCCCCTTTTTTTTGTGTGACAACAAAAACTCGGATAAACGAGAATATGCAATATCACGAGTATTTAAATATGTCTTGCACACACGTGAACGCGTACGCGCGCACACACACACACGCGCGCAAGTGCACGTTATTTGAAATTTATAAAGGTATCGATGAAATCCGATAAATACGTGTGTACATTATATTTCAATGTCGCATTTTAAGTTCAAATATTAGCGAAATTCGATTCAGTAGGCTTCTACAATAGTAAAATAATTCTGATACGTTTCAATTGGTTTAAACTAATCCAAGGTGTGAGAGAACGAGCAAATTTTTTGGAGCTATAAACAATAATAAACTTAATAAAATGGTAAAATAAGGTAAATAATAGCGCGTAAACTCGAATGAAACGCATTGCAATATTTTTAGTTTGTGCATGAATATTCATTTAATTTGAAGATTTCATTAACTATATATCACTTCACGTCCTCTTGTCTATTACACAATATATGTACATATAGAATAAACAAAAATAAACATTAACTGTCAAAGCACGAACGCTATTCTGTTTCACGAGTAACGCATTTTTTAAAAGTTATGTAACTATTATGAAAGTAATTGTGCGTTTATATTAGAAAAATCCCAATGGAAAGTGAAATGAAGTAAAGTTTTCGCACTTGTAAGGGCAACGACGATCATTTACCCAAAAATAGCTCTCTCTCTTGTCCTCTTGCACTAAGTGATAGGAAAAATTTGCCGATAAGATTTAATCAGTTGGCGAGAATAAAAAGGGGGGCAAGAGCCTTCCTCCGACACTAGGACGTTGGGGGGTGGGGAGGCTGTTAGAAGGTAAAAGAGAGCTAAAACTCGTTATAACTAAATAAGCCCTATCGAAGGGATATTATAAGCTTTATTTCTGCAAGTGATTAAATAATTCATTGGCCGCAAAGTCCTCGCAGGAGCACACGATAATTGTTATAAAAGTCTTTGGAGCAAATAGCATGGTCGAGCCAGGGAGATATTAATATGATAGTGAGAGAGACAATCTACCTTTCCAGATGAGGCGATCCCTTTAATCATACACATGTAAACGAGGATCCACGCGACGACCAGCGCCAGAGCTATTTTCCAATTGAAGACATCCGGCGTGTTTATGTCCTTGGAGACCATGAGGGTTGTCCGATACCAGAAATATTGCGTCGGACTACTTTGCTGCAAGAGGGAGACAACAATTGAAAATCGTTGGCCACGGCTAGGACGCGGAAATATTGCATTTAGAAAAGATCTCGATAAATCAGTGCCATAGTGCTCGGCATAGTGAGATTAATAAGCTTAACTGATACTGATTTACTACCTCCCGAATCAGATCTTTTTTTGTTTTTGCTTTTTTTTTGTTGTTGTTTTTGTTTTTTATGTATAGAGGAGGGAGGAGGCTAGTTTATGGCGAACAAAATGGCATCTCGTGCATTGTGCATTGAAAGAATTTATCAATAAGGAGATGCAAAATTAAAATTAAATTAATTAATCAATTGCCTTGTAACTAGAATGACTTTATCATTAGCGATTTGTATTTTGATGGGATTACAAGGGAAAATTGTTGCTCTACTCTCTAAAAACTTATAAGACACAAATACAGGACAACATTGCAAATCAGAATTTCATAATTAAACTACAAAATAATGTGTGTGTGCGCGTGTGTGAAAATTAAGAAGGGAAGGATAAGTGAAATTGATTAGCATTTAATGGCGAATGACTTGGAGTATTTAGAAATGATAGTAAAAATATCAGTTTCATCAAACACTGTTTTCCTTCTTTTTTTTTTTTTTTTTTCTTTTAATAAATCCGCCAATTTAGCTCGACAACAACAAATATGTTTAAGTAACGGAGTTCAATATATTACCAAACATTCTGCTTCAGGCGTGTAAGAATTATTTTGAAAATACTTATTAGGACAGTTTGCCCACGGCAGCTCGGACTGAAAGCTCTAAACAATTAAGAATAAATGGCCATGTAAGGCTCGCTGTGCACAAATTACATGTTTGCCAAAGTGGCATCAATGACTTTATCATTATTAATCGTTATTATAATCGTTGTTTTATCATTGTCTTATGGTTGTTATCGTTGTTGTTATTATTGTTGCCGAAGCTAGGGAGGGAGATTTACCTGGACAAAGTAGAATAGGCACCAGGCGATTATGGTATTATAGTAAAGAGCCACGTTAAATGAGACTACAGCGCTGCTTACACCTATGCCGGCCATGTATGGGGATACCTGGGCATAATAAAAGAAATGAAAGGGAGGACGAAAGATATTGATATTGAGAGAGAGAGAGAGACTTTATTATCGTCCAATAACGCGATAATTGGCAATGTGTAATGGACATTGGCGTTAACAAGTAAATCTAATGTAACGTAGGTAGATTGGTCTTGTGTAATTAATTGCCGACTCGTTTTAAATATATTCGTTTGCTAATTATTTCGTTGTTGGACTTTCAAGTGAGACTCCGTTGCAGAAAATGTCATCATATTTTAGGAGCAGTCAAGGATATTTGTAGGGAATTTGCATTTGTATTGATGTGGAAAGCACATGATTCGACCACTGCAATTCTTTGGCTCTTGGTGAAAATTCTCTGCGTACGAGTTTTGATTTCATAAGCAAATCATCCTCCAAATATCCCGCATTCCAATGAATCTCAATGTACGAGATTTTCATATTACTACTCGATAACGACAATAATGCCAAAGCACTTTTATCCCATTTCCCTCGCCCCTTATTTTAGCTTATTTTTAGTCCACGATTATTTTACAGCTTATTAATAGAGTTAAACTGACCTGATTCCAAACGCCAATTGCACCTTTCCGTAACCGCTGTCCAATAGCGAGTTCGAGGTAAAATATCGGGATTCCTTCGATCGCGAGCATCACGAAGTACGGTATGAGAAAAGCACCTGAAATCATAAGAAATGCGTGTATGCTCGCACGTGATGCTCAATTTTACGGATTTTCAAGCAGCCAGGCCGTCAAATGTTTAATGTAAACTCGTCAAGTCTGTAATTAAAAGCAACCTCATTATATTGAAATGTCTGTAATATTCTAACATTTTTTTGGCAAACATTATCATTGGGTTGAAGTTTTTATTAGCGTTTGGAGCGAGAAGTGCATTACATTTCACTCAATTGATAAAGATGCATATTTTTTCGGTATTTTGAACAGAAGAAATAAGTACGAGTTGAATTATCGAAAGCGAAGGAAGAAGGAGATTGTCCACTCGTCTGGCCCTTTTCTTTTATATCAAAGGAACACTTGGCAAAATAGCTCATCCATCCCACCCGAAAGATCACGGATTACCGATGCCCACGGAATGAATAAAAGCATCGCTCACCCATACACGTCCCCCCCCCCCGTTCACCTCGACATTCTCAGCCAAAAGGGATAATTTTTCTCAGCTAATACAATGCTAATAGGAAAGGCATTTAGGGCTGTCCGAGTATAATGGGCCATTAGAGCTGACTTAATGCCACCGAAGCCTGGCCGTTCGTGGTCATGAATATGAGCTGCATTTAACCATCGTCAAATGCCAATTTGAGATTGTGTCATCAGCCCCATTCCGACGTCACTCATCTTCCATTCTTTGAATAGCAGTGTGACAAGGTATTCCCGAGCTTGCGGACATCGAGATCAAACTATGTGGCTCAACCGAGACAAATTCTATTTCTTGAAGGAGTGCAGTGGCTGTAGTGTGCATCTCGCTCCTCAATATTCACTGTATAGACGAATCGATTGTCAAAAGATCCTGTTCCCGGCACCGTGTGAGTCCGTGAGCGCCAACTGCGGGGGCGTGTGTGAGTGAGCGGGTCCAGTTAGTCGAGCGCGGGGGGGATGAGCAAAGAGGGAAGCATCAGCCATCATTTGCATTCTTGGCAATCTTTTACATTTCATGGGCGAGTAATTGTAATTGTAAGTGGAGACTATTTCAATGAGGAACTGGGCATGAGAGTTTGACTATTTGTTGGGGATTTTGCGCGAGGATGCGAGTTGACCTTTTTTTTCACTCTTCAGCTATTCGTTATTCATCATCGGCCGTGTTGTTGAGAGGAAATTTTCCCAGTTTCTATGCAGATTGACGTATTTCACGTCCCATTTTATGAACTCTGTTGCACGAAAAACTTCCTTAATAAAATCGATCCAAATACTTTAGACGACGTTTCTCGACGCTAATTCGATCGCACTCTAAACGCTCGTTTGCGCGCGTTAAAAGACATGAAATTGTTGAGGCGTAAAGCATTATTGCGCTTGTCATTGTCAAAATAACGGAGGACACATTGAATATTCAATTGCCAAGTCATGCAACAGCTACAGACATGGCAACATGCATCATTAGCAATATTAATAAAAATTAATAGTAAGGAAATTCTTATATCCGTCGATCGGTCGAATAAAATATCGTCGATCTTCCGACGATGTAAAAGAATATGCGCAGATTTAGAAATACTGAGAGTGAAAAACCAATTAAAGATAAATAGACAAAAAAATACGTATTTTGAGGTTAGAGTGATTTACAGTGGTGAAATAGAACTTGCAAACTGTCAGGCCCAATTACAGACAATTTTCAGAAAATCATTTGCAGAATTATTCAACGATAATAAACTTTGTAAAGACGTGATTACATTTAATGCTCTTCTATCGAAGACATTGCTAATTTAATTTTATCTAATAAATCATAAGCTTGCTTGACATTATTCGTCTGATCATATCAATGCTAAAGCAACTCAAATTGTATGACATGTAGGCTTCATTGTACAGAAGCTTATTAAAAATAATAATAATGAGCATATCCTCAAGATTTTTAATAGGATTTCCTAATGTTTTAACAAACTATTTATGAATAAACACTTCGTATCAGCTTTTCAATATAAACGAAGCGCCCAAGTATATCTATATGACGACGTGTCTCATTTAGATTTTGTTTGTGTGCCGTATTTTCCATTGAGATTCGTGAAAAATACTGTAAAAACAAAGTATTATGAAAATTACTCTGTGTAGGGATTAAAAATATATGCTTATTCGTCAAATTTGAAAGAAATTATTCACCGGAAATCATAAATTTGCCTAATAAAAGCCAGCTAGTATAGTTTAGAAGATTTCTCAAACATTTAATTCAAACAATCAATACGTCGTTAATGTTAATGGCTCTCTCGAGTAACTAAATAGCTGCACTGTAAGACACATTTTTCTATCATAAAAACTTCCAATCCAATTCTATCTAAGATACAAAATTTTTGACGTCTATTCGACAGTTTTAGCGATTGTTGTTTATGAAACTTGGCCGTTCAATAATATCAATAATATACAGCACAGCTCAGTATTTACAGTATTTAAATGCCCAATTTGCTTAAAAATTAAAAAAACTCTCATATTTAACGTACACCGTGTGCGTGTTGATGCATACTTTTGCTAAAATCTTAAGTGCTACGTATTCTTTTTAATTAACAATCTCGTTTTAAGAGCCTAATTTAATAAAAAAGCTTATTTCGAGAGAAGTGGTTTGCTTAGCGTGTCTCTGCAATTAAAAGCCGCCAACTGAAAATCTTCACATTAAGCCAGCGTTCGCTCACCTTCCTCTCCATTTCCTAATCACCGTAGCAGGTAAGCGGAGCTAAAAGTAATTAGCCCCCAAATTCCCATTGAAACAAATCGAGGTGCACGTGATACTTGGTGCCGCGCGAGCTCACTCGGAGCCACTCGACAATATCCGAGCTCCCAGCAACTCCCAGCAATCGCTCCTCCAACCACCCTACCAATCATTCCTATTGCCAAGCTAATAATATCACACCTACCGCCGCCATTCTTCTGGGCGAGATAAGGAAAGCGCCAGACGTTGCCGAGTCCAACCGCGTAGCCGACGGTCGCCAGCAGAAAGGTCAGCTTACTGTCCCAGTTCTCCCTTTCGTCCTCGCCTGCCTCGGGCTTGAATATACCTTTGCCTTCCCCGCTGCCAAGTTTACTGCCCCCGCCCCCGGCGGCGACCAGCTCCAGCTCCTTGCTCCCGCTCTTGCTCTAAGACATTTAAGGCGCGATGAGGTGGGCCGTGGGACGGGGGGGGGGGGGGGGGGGGGGGGGGGGGGGGGCCCGGGGGGGGGGGGGGGG
>JAPYYT010000417.1:0-51978 GCA_030522565.1 Ceratosolen corneri
GTTATGTATATAATTAATAATACTATTATCTAAATTCACTTTAAGCTATAGCGGTATTCAATTCATGCCTGAATGTTTAGATAGTTCAAGATTTGCAATTCTAAATTAAGACAGCATTATAATTATACCACAAAATCTAAAGATAGCATTATATTTCAATTCGTTAAAATAAACACCATTTTACAGCATTACCCATGCCACTTTCGCCTCTGTTTTATTCTACCCTGCTATCTCTCTACCTCCACTATCCGTCTCTCCCTCCCGCCACCAGGGAGAGTGTATTGTCGACCTTAATTCCCGAACATGAATTAACATATAACTTGTGAATATTGCTATCAAGTTGTGTACCTTGTAAATATTGTTACCAAAATGTGGACCTTGTGAATATAGCTACCAACTTGAGTACCTTATAAAGATTGCTACCAATTTATATAATAATGTATTGTAAATTGAGTTACTTACCTTGAATTTGAAGATGACTAATTGATGATGTGACTGAAGTAACAGACTGAAGAAGTAACTACAGGTAGTGAGATAATCAAACTAAGAAAGTAACTGCCGAAGGTGAAGAAATATTACAAAAAAAAGTAACTGTACGCAGCGGTTCGTTCAGTCTAATTTCACCGACATCAACCCGCCTTCTAGGCGGTGTTCATCACCTAATTTTCTTAGGAGTTGAAAGATACGAGGATCGGTTCACAGTCACATATATATTGTATTAGTGCATTTGAGGTGGACCCTAAGCAGGGCCTTGTGAGACAAATGTATTATTGTTTTACTTTTATTGTCTTACACATGCTGCACTGATACTCACTGATGGGCAATTGACAAAGTATGAATCTTTCTTATTTTTCCGTGAGAGCGGCGCAGCAAGCCACAAAGAGTAATCTGCGCTCGCAGTGTCTTTAGAATCTTAATAGCGATGTTGATTTTATTTTGTTTTGCAATAAGCATGCGACAAAATCAAGACACTTGAAACTCTAATCCTCTAGTGACCGTAAGACGACATCCGGGAATCATAGTAGAAGGCGAAGGCTTTCTGGGTATATATGGCTTTCATTAGCATGCTGAAATTTTTTTTCAGAACGAATTTTCCAAACAATAAAGTAGTACTGAAAAACGTTCAAGATTCCGAAGGAATTTCGAACAATAAAATATATAAAAATAATTAATTCAAAGAAATGCAATTCACAATTATCTTTTATATTTGAATTTTAATAAGAAGCTTTCAATTATTATAAATAAATAAATAAGAATAAGAATTTATTACTTATATTACAAAAATGTGAATATTATCCTAAACATCTTAATATTAAATAATATTGATTATAAAACTATTGCAACAGTTCTGAAAAACGTCATTTATATTAAATCTATTAAAAATATTAAAGGTTCTAAAAAATATCCAAATGTTTTTAAATAATTTCATAAAACTAAAATATATAATGAAGAAAGAAGGATCTACAAGTATAAATAGTTTTTAAAATTGTAAATAAATACAAATAATGTATTAATTAAAACAAAATAATAAATAAGTTAATAAATAAAAGAAAGTTGGCATTGAATTTTATGATTTAAAAACATGTTGATAAATTTCAAATAACTAGATGTCTGATCAAAATGAATAGATATACAAAAATTATATGAAATTAAAGACTTTGATATACATACATCTATATATATGTTGTATCTATATATATATCTATCTATATATATCCAATCTAAGGCATCTATATCTATGCGTATGATCTGTACATCTCCATCAATATCCATCTAAGAAATCTATATTGCAACTTCAAAAAACTTAATACTTACTTGGAGGTAAAAAATGTTTTAAAAGATGTCTTTTAAAAAAAAGTGTTTCCACCAAAATTAGAAAATATGTAAAAGTTAATAATATGATACTGTAATAATATGAATGATATGTATATAATAATATAATATGTAATATAATATGTATATAATACGTAATAATAAGCATTTTTATTATTATACAATTATTTATGTTTCTAATATATGCATATCCCAATATTTTTACATAAAAAAATTATTTTTTTGAATTGTATACGAAACAACATAAAAAAAACCGTAAGTGCGGGCTCGTCCGGGATTTGAACCCGGGACCTCTCGCACCCGAAGCGAGAATCATACCCCTAGACCAACGAGCCATTGAAACAGCATATTTTATGTGACTGTCATACTCATTGATTAATTTAAATTTGTTAATAATTTATAAAAAAAGAAAATTATTTTCCCAAATATGCATTTATTAAAAAAAAATTTACACTAATTACAAAGATTTTCAAAAATGTAAAATCCAAAAAAACGCTTCCAAAAAGAAATTTTGATGAAACACAATATGATTACTTATATTGTTAGTAATATTATATATATTATAATAAAATATTATGTTCAAACAGTTATTTTGTAAAGAGTTACATTTACAGTTTTATGAAAACAGATAAATTATTACAAATTAATCGAAAATATAATTCTTGCATAAGATATAAACGATTTTTGGTATTCAAATCAATAGTCCATCAATTATATATATACATTCATTTAAGTAATAGAAATAATAGCTATGTTGTATGTTGTTAATAAAGATATTTGCAGCATGCTATATATTTTGATATTAAATTTGGTTTTGTAATTTTTTTACTTATTTAAACTAAAATGTTAAGCCTGTCTTTATTGTCTTTATAAATATTTATAAATCTTATAGTCAGTAGTGTCATGTAACAATATATTTTTATGTTTGTATTAAAAACTGGCTATTTATGTGAAAAATACAATATATTAAATTTAAATGGTTTTATAATAATTTTGAAATTATTGATATTATGAATAACTACTAGCATTAAAATTAATAAAATTTAAATTAAAAGCATGTAAATTTTATGAAACATGTCTTCATGTGAAATATATTTATTTAAAACTAGAACCAGTACATTTTCAGATAAAATTTATAATCTTTTACTAAATAAATACGATTAAATAACAATAAGTTTAGATGCTACATATTTATCCCGTTAAGGCATGGAAACAATAATGAATTACTAATGCGATGATTCGAGTACTATTCTTGTATATGAATAATTTTCAATCCTCTTTAAAAAAATCCACTTACTTTTATAATCTATGATCCAATCCATATAACTCCATTATTATATGTTTTTAGTATAATACAATTTTATAGTATATAATTTAAAATTTTCATTGCAATCAATCTAAATTCGGTCCACTTATTCTCAAAGAAAGATTTTATTTCATATTGTTATAGCATAACTTTCATAGTACAGAATATTAACCATATTCTTTTTAATATCTTTTGCTAAATAAATTTAGCATATGGACATTCGGACTAATATTAAATACTTACAAAATAGAAAAGTTTATAACATAGATTAAAAATTATGGTACTAATTTAAATATAATAAAATAAATAAAATCATCAAATAAAAAAGATAATTATTAACATACGTATTTTAAAATTATATCTCCCTTTTGTTTCTTTATTATTTTAATTTTCTTATTTCAATTAAATTACATATAGCAATAAATTAATTTTATTTATGCGTAGATGATGAAAAATTAATATTTTAAATTATAATTTAAAATTGTGAATAACTTTTGTTTATTTGAAATTTTAACCTATTTAATTTCATTTTAAAATTTATTTTTTTCATATTATAAAATTTAGTATATAACATGGATGATTTAAAATAGCGACGATTATGCTATTTATAATTCCTAATCTGTTTAAATTTATAATGTATTAGAAAATTAAATTTTAATTATATTTTACACCATATTAATAATAGTAAATGTGTTCGAGATTCCGAACCAAAATCGGATCTCTCTCACTCAAATTGATCGAGACTTTTACTGTAAATTATGATGTATTTGACACGGGATTATATGTCTTAAACGGACGATATTTACTTAGCATGTGTCACATACATGCTATTTATTATACTTACCACTTGCGCCTCGCTTTTACTGATCATAAACATTTTTCGCTCCTTTTCACATGCGCTTCATTTTTTACAGAGAATGTAACTTTCGCATTGCAACAACAAGTTTTGTATTTATTTCTATAAGTGCGGCCATGGGCCCGATGTCATTAGGGCCATGCCGCACATACCCGTATCTTTGTGCTTAAACTTCGAATAGCCTGCAAGAGGATATTTTTTAGACACTCACATTTGCCGGCATTTTTGTGATTGTAAAAGGCGCAACACACAACTTATTTATCTTTCAAAAATCCGGCCCGCATAACAGCGAACGACTGTCAATAACCACTCTTATTACTCTCCTATGTTTCAGACTTCTTAAAATCGCTAAAATCAACAATACATTCAAAATTCGTGGGCGCATGTGTCAGCCGCACGTGCCGGCAGTCTCTCATGACTTGTAGTACATTTCGTAAGAATCCAACAAGTATGTTTTACATTTCTTGTCGTGTGATGACTTGCAACCGTCGGCACGATATTCGGTGACACAAGGGCGCATTGTCAAAAAATGTCAAAAAAATGGAACCACCTACTTTTGGCAGTTCACCAATCATAGCTCAAAAACAATAGCTACACAAAGACTGAAAAATCCCACTCTTGGGAATTACGACAATGAAGACCCCCCCTTGGAAGGCGAGGTAAATTAACTAAAAAGCAACTGCTTGAGGTGCAGAGCAGTCTTCTGCAGTCTTCAAGTCGTCTTCTACAGTCTGCTAGTGCCTTCTACAGTTTTCTGCAAGTCTTCTTCTACTAAAGGAAACTCACTCAGACTCTCAAAGATTTACTTTGATCTCAAGATGTGATCTCAACGACTTCACCACAGAGTTGCACCAACCTCATAGAGCATATCAGAATGACACCAATCATTCTACTCTACCTCCTGGAATCCATCAGACTTATTCCAGATCAACAACGCTGCCAACATGGATTCCAGCAGACTAACTCTAATTACTCATCACTGCCATAGGGAGTTCAGACTGACTCCTGACGAATCTTTATACGATTTATAATGCGAAATCAAGCATATAGCACCGCCAATAATTACAATTGACGTACAAACTACAAACTCCTAACGAACCTACAAGCAACAATTTCTACAGCGAAATCAAGTACTACAAGAAAGGCGGGAGTCAACTCACAACGACTGTCGCAACTTTCGACTAGCTACAACGCCAATTCAACTACATAGGCGTTTAAACTACAAGCACTGCCGCAATAGGCAACACTCACACTTAGCTGTAAACTGACCATTGTTCAAAGAAGTCCCGTGTTCAACCTTGCAATTGACCGCTGCATCTAGTACATCTCACTATTTAAACCAGGAAAGTAATCCTTTCTTTCCAAAAATCTTAAACACATCTTATCTGAAAGTAGCATCAACATAACTTTAATAACACAGAATTTGACTAATATCTTTAATATATTAGCTTCAATAAATGCTGTTATTGCTACATTAAACCGTTCGTAGACTTCTTTCGATACCTGCTGCTACCACCTACCCCTCCACTATCTGCCTCTCGCTCTGACAGCGTGAGCAGTTTTTATACATCGGGTTGAATCCCGAACAAAATGACAAAATTCAATTTTATGATATATGGAAAAGTAAAACGAAAAATATAATATATAATAGATATCAACTTAAATTCCCAATTTTTCGAAAACCAGTTATAGACATAACGGGTGTATATAAAATAGAATATTATTCAAATGCGAATTATTTACATATTCAAGTAATTTAAATGTTCAAATTGTTTAAATAATTAAAAATATATAAACTTAAAAAGTTTATATAATAATTAAAAATATAAACTTAATATACAAGCAGCTATACAAAAAGATATAAAGGTGATAGCAATATAAAAGTTTTATGATATAAGAATCTAACTAATTGTTGAATTTTTAATTAGGAAAAAGGAACAACTTTCAATTACATGATGTGATTAAAAAAAAAAAGATTACTGCTCATTCCTAAAAATACCATTAAAATGATGAAAATGTATAATTAGTATAAATTAATTATCAGTATACCTTATATATTCTAATAAGTTTCAAAATTGCGTTTGTATTTGTTAAAGGTAATGAAAATTACAAACATTACTATAAAAATATTTTAAAAATGTAGAAAAATATTTTAAATGATCTATATAGATATATTAAAAAACAGAAAGTTGATTTAATTTGCAATTGAAAAAATAAATTTATCCAGAATTTTTAAAGTAATTCATATTTAAAATATATATTAATTTTGCAACTTACACTAATTATTGTGTTCAGAAGTATAAATATTCTTTATTGCTAATTAATTGTAATAAATTAATTTAAAAATGTAATGTAATGAATAATTAAAAAAAATTGTTAATAATAACTTTAAACAATAATTGAGAACAAATTAAATATAATTCATTAGAAACGTTACATGTAATATTAGATTTATGCTGCTAACGAGATAGTATAGTTTTCACTTTTTAAAAATAAGAAAATACTTTGAATAATGTATAAGAAAATAATATTATAATAAAATATGCACGATGCCTACCATTTGAGTTTTAATAATAATTTATTCAGTTCCTAAATTTAAAAAATAAAAAATAATGTAATTAGTTTTCGAATTCTACTAATATAGGATTTTGTATATATAATATTTATATAAAATACAAAAATATTTAGACAAAAATAAAGAGAAAAATTATCAAGTCTAATTCAAATTAATGAACAGTTTAAAACATTGAAACATTAATACACATTATTAATTCCATCTTGCCCAACTATTATAATTAGATATACCTTTTGAATTTTAATATTAAAAAATTATATTTTATTTGCAGCTATTTAAAAATACATATTTTTAATTAAACAAAGCTGCAGCTGTAAAATATTGTAAAAAAAAATTATAAAAATGAAGTAAATAAATAAAAAAAGTAGACGTTTATAATATCTAAATAACAATTGAATGTAAATAACTATTGAACAATTTCTATTTAATAAGATAATATTCTATATTTATAACGTATAAGTAAACATTTAATAAATAAATACTATAAGTGTATCATATTAAATAAATTAACTTATATTATTTAAAAATTATAATTATGCTAAACAAATGAATTGTTTATAAAAGTTAAAAATGGCAAATTTTTTAATACTTATTAAATATTTTTAACCACTATAGAAATTGTCTATTTAATAATTATTTAATATTCAACATTATTATTTAAAAATGTACAAATGCAAATTGAAAAATGATTTTTTACTAATTTATTAAAACGTTCGATTTAAATATAAATATACCAATAATTAAAGAACAATTTAATCTAATGTTACAAATTTTCAAAACAATAAAATAATAATTTTAAAATTGAATACATACATTGATTATCATGAGCATGTTTATTGGTATATTACGTTTAAATTTAATAGTTTATGTACTAAATCAACATATTTTTTTATAATATTTATAAAATTTTTATAATGTTTCATTTTATTTTAATCGTTTACAATAATTTATAACAATGCATATGAGTAAATTAGGTTTCAATGTAAATTATTATATACATTTCATAACTATTTTAAAATATAACAGTAAAATAAGTAAATTGAACGAAACTTATCATGATTCAGTACGTAAATAGTGAATAATTTTTTTTAAATACATTTATTTTATACTATATACCGTAGATAAAAAAAGCAATTAAAAATATAATTAACAAATTTGAATTAATAATCTTTTTGGTATTAATTAAATAAATTGCCTTTTACTTTACTTCGTATTAAAAATTATATTTACAAAATTTTAATATTATATGAAGTATTGGACATAAAATATCCACATTTCTAATAATGTATTTCCAACCTTCTGCTTATACATTATACCAACATACTATTAAAAATATATTATTTCAGCATATGATATCGTGTCACCACTTAAATAAATTAATTTTATTACTTAATTATCAAGAGATAGAATAAATATAAATTAATAAAAATATATCAAATTCAACACATTAATAAATTTTTAACAAAACAATAATAAAATTAGAATAAATTCGAAAGATATCTAAGTTGATAAGATTTATATTTATAATTTTCTTTGTATCAATGGCACGCAATACATAATCATCTATAACTAATTATCTCTCGAACTTTGATGGATTATTAAATTCCTATACCAAATTTTACAAATAATAGGATTATATATTTTTATATATTAAATTAATTTATAATTTTTATAAATCTTCTATTATTGGATTTCTTTTAACAATAAGTTTATTGAATATATTATTCATAAATATATAATTAACAAATTATTATTTTTAATATATTAAATTTACACAATAATATATAAATATAAAATGCAATGTATAATATGGGGGCGTAGCTCAGATGGTAGAGCGCTCGCTTAGCATGCGAGAGGTACCGGGATCGATACCCGGCGCCTCCAAGTATTTTATTAATTTTTTTGTAAAATAAAATGTATATAAAAATTATTAATTTTAAATTTGTCTTTCAAATTTTTCTATAAAAATTAAAAATCATTTTATTTGTATTTCATAGATATTGATAAAACAAATTTCTTATAATAAGTATAAGTTCATTATTAACCATCATTCTTATTAATTTTGTAAATTACATTTACAGTTTTTAATTTACATTATATTTTTAGAGGAATTCATTACAAAAAAGGAAAATTTATTTGTGATCACTAAGTATATAAAATTAAGAAGAAAAAAAATTTGTAATTAGCCATTATTAACATAATTTAAGATTCAATACATTATGAATACATGTGAGCCTTTCAAATTTACATTTATTTTCCTAAACATATTTGGATAATATATACATACATAAATATATAATTTAATATTAACTGATATATTAGTAATTCATTAGCTGGAAATTAATAGAGAATTTTTAACTTATTATTTATTTTTTCAATTTCTATTTTAATTATTAATTGATTCAAAAATATTTTTAAATTAAATTAAGAAATAAAATTTTTATTAATTTAAACAATAAATTTTATCCATATATTTTTAATAAGTGTTAAAATTTGAAAATATGGTAATTTTAAATAAAAATAAATGTAATTATTCGAAATAAACTTTTGCCCAAAACGAATTTTAACAAAAAAATTTTAAACTAAAAATACATTTTTATTTCTAAATAGAATAAATGTTTCAGTTTTTTATTTGTATTACATTAATTAAATATTTATATAGACAATTAATTTGTATAATCTAATGTATAATATATAATTAGGTATCCTCTTTTTATACATGCAAACTTCATTTCAAAGATATATTATATAATATAGTATCATATTTGTGTATTTTAATTTTAAATATTAATAAAATATTAAATAAATAATAATATTATAATATAATTGTAAAATTTATACCTGATTAATAATTTATATGCATTCAATTCTAAGAGATATTTATTTATTTTATATTTATCAAGGATTATTAAATATTTTGAAAAATATATTTTAAGTATTTCTTAAACTTAATTGGATGTTTTTTTAACTATTTTAATTAGAAATAGGAATCGGGTAAGCAATTATCCTTTCACTAAAAATATTTAATATACTTTTAAAATTATATTATGTATACAAATTTGGAAAAGGTATTATTTTAACTATCTTTTGCTATAAACTAGTTTGTTTACGAAAGATATTATGTTTTCTAAAACAATATTTTAAAAAAAAAAAAAAAAAGTACTTGAAAATTATCAATAAATGTATTTTAAAACGTTCTTTATTATTTATAAAAATAGAGGGCAAGACATTTCTGATTATAGTCCTGTTTTTAAAATATCTTATTGCTTATAATTTCAAATAAAGTTTGTGTAAGTACTCATAAGTGGGACTATAATTTTTTTAGTAAGTACTTCGTTTCTTATAACTATTAAAATACTTGTACAATATGTAGAATCATAAAAATAAATTATGATTTATTTTGAACTTGGTAATATATATAATTAATTGTTTTTTAAAATGGTTTATTAATTAAAATACAGTAATACTTTTCAATTTTAAAACAAAGAATTCAAATTAAAAGAGTAAAATTTCTATAAATCATAACTATAAAATCTATATTGGATTATTTATGTCCATCATGAAATGAATTTCATGATTTCATACAAAACGAAAATTAGATTTGTCTTTAAGTAATGTCATTTTTATATTAATAATTTTTTTATTGAATATGTATTTATAAATCAGGTATTATAAATCTGATAATATAATATAAATATTTAGATTACATTTTTTGTATATTAATTAGCATAAGTATCCAAGATTTTTCTAATGTACTCAGTAATTGATTTAATTATTTTTTATGTATTTAATTGTAATTTTATGCAATACTATCATTTAAGCTGTGATTAAACTTTTATTATTTTATGATTAAGTATTAAAAAATTACGTAGAAATATCTTTCAGTCTGTATTGGATTTCTTAGTTAAATGTATTCAAAAAATTTTAATTAATATTTAATATTGTTTATACGTAGTAATTTATATATTTTAATTAGAAAAGTTTCATTTTTCTTTATATAATTGAAATATTTGATGCATTTTTAAGTTAAATAATAAAGGAATTGTTATAATTTCAAATATTGTTATACATAAAAATATCAATAATTGATCGATAGATGTTGCTTTAAAAAAATGGTATTTACATTTTTCTTAAATTTAAAAATTATCTTAATTATCTTTTACAAAATATAAAAATTTGTTTAACTAAATGGAATTTTAAAAATAATTGAAAATGAATCACTAATAACAATCAAAATTTAAAAAGTTTTATATATGTAACAATACTTATTGTATATTATTTATCAGTTATTTATATCTTATAATTATTACATTCTATACATTTTTATTAATTACTTTAAGAAATGCTATTCAATCCTTTTAGTTAAATATATGTTGGAAATTTATTTTTATAAGAATAAATTTTAAGTAGAATAAAAATTTTATTAAACAATTTAATTCTTGGTAAACATATTGCATTATTATTGTTCATCCACAGTCCTAAATATATATATATATAGATCTACTGGTTTATTTACCTTATGTTTTATAGAAAAACTACTTTCCTTATTTGAACTAATTTGTATTGAAAATAAGTTTTATTATATTTTTTCAAAATTTTAAATAAAAATATCTAGTATATAATTTTAAAGTATTAGCAACTTATGAATTATATAGAATTTAATTATTTGGAAAATTAAAATGATAGTTTGTGTGCATGTTTGTGTATGATATCATCTATTAATTTATTTAAAAGATAAATTATATACTATTATACAAGCGCGATATAAAGCGAAATAAGCATCGATTAATATCCGGTACTTATTATCTATTCGCTCATTGTAGATAATATTGCTTATGTAGTAAAATACTGCCTTGCAAATGCATACGACCTTGTGTACTTCCAATAGCACTCACATCTGTCTAGTGTCAACGGAAATGTAATTACTGATTACGTATTGTTATTAAAATAAGGGCGTGTCCCGGTATACTAGACTCGATTAATCGAGTAGAAAATGGATGATCCATAATAAAAGAGAATAACTATAAATATCTATGAATTGGAATACATTTTAATACAAATAACAAGTCATAGTATGGCCTAGGATACTATGAACTTATACAAATATCATAACAGTATCCCTGATACATTACATAGGCACACCTTTGAAGTCCACACCCTAAACGTGCTATGTCAGCTTTATTTTAGAAAATATTATGTATATTTTTCACTCTTTTTTTATTTTAATTTTTTTTAAGTACCATTCTACGTAATTTATTAGTTTTTTTCTCTCATAAACACCGAAGGTGCTAGATTAGTGCAATTGGCTTTTATTGCAACCTGCTACAAGCCTTACATTGGTATTATTACTGTGATATCATCTATTTGTATATCTATATGTATATCTACAAGCCTTACATTGGTATTATTACGGTGATATCATCTATTTGTATATCTATATGTATATCTACAAGCCTTACATTGGTATTATTACTGTGAAATTAATGTAATTTTATTAACTCATAAAACAAACATTCATTTATTTGAATAAATTCAGATGAAAGTATAAAATAGTATTGATTAAAAACGATAACGTTCAATATTTTAATATTTAAATGTTGAATAAATTGAAAATGTGGTAATATCTTAATAATTTACCTTTTTAAAAAATTTGTAAATAAATTTTTAAATATTTGTGGGATAAGATTGATTATTTTAAAATATGATTTGTGCACTTTATAAATCATAATAATAGTTTTTAGTAAACAAAAAATTTTACTGGTTTTAAAATATAAAAATTATTATGTAGAATATATTTTAGCTATTAACAACAATTTAAATAAATAATAATTTTCAACAAAATTTTTAAAGACCAATTCTGAATAGTGAATTTCAAAGAACACTATATAATAAATAATTTTTAATGAATTTTTTAAATATCTGTTTTTTTTATTTAATATACTGTCCATATGAAAAAATAAATTATTAAAAAATGAATAAATATATTATATATAATATTATATTATATAACATTATATGATCAAATATCACGTCAGAAATATAATAAAATCAATTATATTCCATTAAAATATCTAATCAACTTTTCAAAATAATTTTCTTATTATTTTAAATAAATTAATTTAAACGATGTATTTCTATTTCTTTATAGGTAATATTAAAACTGTAGTAAAAATAATTTGACTATTTTTAAATAAATATAAAATAAATAATATAATTATAAATATATACTTTTATATTAATAATTTATATTTCAAATATATATATGTGTACGATTAACTTAATAAACTTGTATATAGAATTATATAGAATTATATAGAATATATTGTATATAGAATCATATTAAATATATGTTAAACAAAATAATTTAGATAACTTATAATATATTTAATCATTTTAAAATCAAAATAGATAAATGCTTAAAACTAAAATCTAAATTCATATTGTTTATTTATTTATATAATATTTCTTTTATTAGGAAGTTAATATATTTATTTTAGATACTATTTTAATTTTGCATTTATTTGAAAAATTTTATGGTCAACATAAAAAAATACATATGTGAATTATAAGTTGGAGTATTTAGTTTATAAAACGATTGTCTACAAAAAAATTTTTCTTTGAAACCGAAGTACAAATTAAATTGTATAGTGAATAATTGAATTATAATAATTATTATTACATAATGAAAAATTGAATTATTTATGTAATATATGTAAACAGTTAGAACATAGAATTTAAATTAGATAAACTAAAACGTATCTAATGCAACTTTTTCTTTATTCTAAATATCACCAAAATTACATAAACTATTTTTTTAAAGTATCAGAGTAAATTGTTTTTATATAGAAATAATAATATACGTAGAGTTCATGCAATAGTGTAATATTTTTAAAAAGTCATAAACAATTTAAAAATGTTAACGCTTCTTGGTTAAATGGCAACATTCATGACTATTAATGAACAGAAAAATATATAGCAAATTAAAACAAGAGAAATTCATAATAAAGAGAAGTAAATCCATTTTTTAAGCAAACATTTTGAGATAAATACAAAAACTAGATATAATCATATAAACAGGTGAGTTATACTCGTATATACATGATTATAAAACACATGTTATATATACGTAATATTGGTATTTGAAAATATAAAGAGAGAGGGCAAAACTTGAGAGATAATATTCTAAGATTTAATTTAAAAATAAATAAATAATTTAAAAATGATAAAAGAAAAACGTAGATAAAAGTATAAAACAACAACAAAAAATACAAAAATTAAGAAGAAAAAAAAAGCTATATAAAATAGTAAAGATAAAGTTATTAATGCCAGAAGAAAAAAAATTCACTCTATAAAATGATGAAACATAAATCAGAAATTAATGAAAAAACAAAGTGAGTAAGATAGTGAGAAAGCAAATGTATCTTTTTATCGTTTTAATTTTTTCTTTTTTCATTCTAATTGTCGCGATGAAATTTATTTTCAAGAAAGGAGAGAAAGGGATAAATTGTGAATATACATGTGTTTCCATGAGTACGCATAAAAAATAAGTATCAGTTCGAAAAATCAATGCGCTTTTCTCATTGGACAGGCACCTTTGTGGAGTTGCAAGACTATTGGTCGAAGTGTTCGGAAGGTGTGGCTTAAAGATGAGCTCTCCGTGTGTCATCACTTATATTGATCACACATTCGTTCTCTGAGTAGTTCTTACTGCTGCATCGTACATATTGATATAGCTACAAAAATATAATACAAACCTAGAAACAGACAAATTTATTAAGTATAATGCTATTTTTATCAAATCGAAAATTCCTATTTTTGAACAAAATATTTCTCTTAACTGTTTAGAAAATAGATCTAAAGATTTACTGACAAAATTTTTAAGTTATAATCATTGAAAAGCTATCGTATTATATATAATCACCAAATATACTTTATTTAAATTATATATTTTTTTACATGCGACATATGTATAATAAACAAATTTTATAATTAAAGTCACAAATTTTGTTAATAATTATTATAATACATCTATTATAATCGAATATTAAAAATTGCATATACTTATTGTTTTATTTATTAATTAACTGATAATTATTTTATTGTAATTATTGATATTATTGATTTTATTGATAATTATTTTTGTTGTAAATAATCAAACGTTTATTTTCGTCATAATCGTTTTTGATTTTGTAAAATAAAATATCAAATTTACGTTTTTTCTAAGTAAAACAAAGTATTTAATTACAAATCAAGAATAAACTTCATAGTATAAAAAATATTTATAGTTTTAAAAAGTAAAAAACTGAATTGTTTCAAAATGAGAATGAACCAAAAATACTGCGTCTTTGTCAGTTTTCCTATTTAAATATTGTATATCTTATAAGTTGGTCTTGCTTTGGTTATGCTGTATCATATTTATTGGATGTCGGCAAAAAAAGAAGGGTGTCTGTTTTGATATATTAATTTGTGATCTGAAGATTCATCTAATTCGAGCTTGCTTATTTTTCAACTTTCCTAGTTCACAATGAAATGAAATTTAATCCAGTGCATTTTATTTATTTAATATATTTTCTTTTGTTGATTTAATCTTTCAATAAAGGATATTAAAGATATGACTATGAGCGTTTGATAATATTTTTTTTAATTTTATCAAAATGTGCTTCGTAAATACCTATATAAATTATATATATATATATACATAATGGATTTGATATTTGATAAAATATATACAAATTTCTTGTATCGAGTATTCATTTCGTTAAAAACATATTTATTTTTAATGTTTTCATATTTTAATATTAATATTTTAATATACCTTTTAACATTCATTTTGTTTTATCTAAATACTAGTTAACATCTAATTCAATAAACATACTTTTACGAATCTTATAATTTAATATTATAAAAATTATTTTTTCCAGATAAAAAGAATGTCTGAAAACAAAAAATATTACGCAAATATAATAATAAAAATTGTAATTATTTTTCTTTAAATCTGTTTTACAAATTTCTGTAATTTTTCCATTGTTACTTTATTTCATTATTACTTTTTTATATTATTATTTAAAGTAGTGAATACACAAAATACAAAATATGCTAGTTGCCATTACTTTTTTGATCAATGGAACAATCTTCTCTTTAAAAAAATATAGTGGTGATCTAAATTTTATTTGTAACTCTCAATTTTTACCAAAATTTAATTCAATTGCTCAATCAAAGCTCTGAAAAATACACTTTCAATTATTTACTATATCAAATTAGTGGTTAATTGTTCAGTTCGTATTTAACGAAAAGTTTTTATATTCGTTATTATCAATGTTTTAAATATATTATTGCACAGAGTTAATTGATAGTGAACCTACTGTTATATTATAATAGCTTTTTTATTATATCTTCTATTTTTATAAATGTATGTATTATTATGTACCAATACATAATTATATAATTTAAAGATATTTTATATAATATTAATACATGATAAAGCCAGAAACGGCTAAAATTTTCAAAAAAGCCTGTTAAAATATGTGAACTTATAAAGTTAATTGTAAATATGTCAGTCAATTAATTATTAAAAAAAATGTATAATTGATATGTTTTACACCATACTATCAAATGAATTAATATAAGAAAAATTATAAATAAACTTTTAGAACGAAAATATTTTTAGAAATAATATCCTTCATAACCCATATCGTGTTTATAGAGTTTTAATTACATTTTATAAAATTTTATAAAATTAAAATCAGTTTATTAATACAAAAAAAAAAATTCTTCTCGAAAGATATGTAGATTAAGTTTACGTGTTATAAATATTTTATATATCTTTTAACATAATTTTTATTAGAGATTCTAAGTAAAAAATATAATAATATTCGTTGAGTTCTTCAACATTGTGAAGATTATTATTTAAAACAAGACAAACAGCATTAAAAGTTAATATAGGCATAGTACTACTATTTTTCGTATATGAAGATCGACAGCAGCATGACTAAAGTAATAATATGATAAATTTTGGTCATTTTTTAATATGTCTTCAATATTTTAAAAACTTTTTAAATATTTTATAGAAATTGTAAAATTGCTTAACTTTTATAAAAATATCCAATTGTAAAAATAATATTTAATACTAATTACAACTTTTCTTTTTAAAGTCTTTTCAAGTTATATAATTAATCATCTGAAATATCTGTGAATCGGAGATAGACTAATCTTATATTTTATTATTTAATAGTGCATTCGTTTAATTCAACTATATAGAATTTTATGTAAGAAAAATATATTGGAAACGATATAGAGAACAAGATACTTATTCACGTATGTTTTTTTTTGACTTCTCTAAGAAATAAGTGTTTTGTATAAGTATTAAATCCATTGTAATTTAAACCAATAAGAAAGTCTTTATTCCATTCAATGATAACTCTTTACATTGATTAATCGAATATTATCAGATTAATATCTATTATCAGATTTCAGTTTATTCGCTTATATTTCTAATATTAATAGAATTTAAGATTTTATATATACTTAAAATTATATTAATTAATTTACATATAATATTGAAAATTAGAAAAACTCTATCGTAAATGATCATAAATTCGATTTTTATATAAAATTTTAATATTGAATTGTCATTTTTTGTGAATTTTATTAAAAAATCATTTTATTAAAAAATTAAACGAAGGAAATGTTGATTAAATAGAAAATTAAAATAACGAATGTTGATTAAATACAAACTTGCATAAAATTTAATATAAGTTTTTTAATTTAATTTTTGTGGAGACCACCACGTGATTGGTGTAGATTGATTTTGAGCATGTGTGACTTAGTACAGTGGCATATGGTAAAGTCATGAAACCACTAGGTGGTCCATAATATATAATCGTGTCTGATGCCATCTGAAAATTGCACGAGAGTCCGCAAGGCATTTTAGTTATTTGTATGACAATGATGGGTATCGGTTCTCTAGCACTTCACAATGAATAAAAGTGATGACATGTGATTACAAATAAACCTTTCCCAAGAGTAATCTAGCAGTATATTTCGGCTGATAAATTGATTACTATAATTCATTATGATGTATATTTACAATAGTCATGAATGCTATAAATAATATTTTGTTATTGTCGATGACTCATCAATTATTAAGGAAACTTTTAAAAAGATAATTTTGTATTTTGTATATTTAAATATCATTTTATATTTCTGTAGTTTAAACAAATTATCAACGAAATTTGTCATAAAAAAATTAATAAAAAAATATTTAATTATATTTAATTTACATTAATTATTTTCTAATTTAACATAATAAATAAACTCTGCAAAATTATATAAATCATCATTG
Source organism: Ceratosolen corneri (assembly GCA_030522565.1). Lineage (NCBI taxonomy): Eukaryota > Metazoa > Arthropoda > Insecta > Hymenoptera > Agaonidae > Ceratosolen > Ceratosolen corneri. The sequence goes on from JAPYYT010000417.1 coordinate 17,912, forward strand.
TCATTTACATATTTTTCAGTTCATTAGACTATAACTTCATTTGACTATTATTGATTGAATCAAGGTCACTACATTCTCTTAGTAAAATTAAATGAAAAAAGTCAATTAGTTTTTTATGATATATAAATTGAGTAATTATTATTATTTATTAATTATTATTAATTATATTACAAAATAAAATATAAACTATAATTATATTAGCAATATATTTAAATTAAGTCTTACACGTTTCATTTATAGTAAAGACTAATGAAAAATAATTCAGAAATTTACATTTATTTATTATTTATTTAAATAAAGTTCTTTATTTATATTTTTATTAACTGAATAATATATAAATAAATAATAATTATATAAAAATATAGAAAATTTAAATTCTCGACAAGTCATTTTTAAATAAGGCCTAATTCGTTACATAATCCCTTAACTATTAATGTAAAAAAAATCTAATAAACTTATTTGAAAACCCTTTATGCAATTATTTTTAAATTAAATTATTATCAAAATAAAATTTAATAAGAATAATAATTTTCTTAATAAAATGAATAAATTTCTTCATAAATCTAATTAATGAAAGTTGAAGTCAAAGAATAAAAAGAATAATACGAACTAAAAAATAATAATTTTTTTCAATATTCAAACTTGTAAAGTGTGTTATCTTGAATCTTCCAAATTTAAATTAAATCAATTCATTATTTTAATACATTATATTATAATAATTTATATTTACCAAATTAATGAATAAATTAATTTGTTGATATAATATTTTATTTTAATTAAAAGGCGGAATTTTACATGAAATATAATAAGTAAAATTGTTTAATTTTTATTATATTATGTTATTAATTAATATATCATATCAATAAAAAACGATAAAATTTTTAAATTGTAAACTAACATTCATTATATTATTTTAAGTAGGACAAAGTTTAAAGGAATCAGCTTTATTGAATATTTAAAACTCAATAAAATGAAACAAACATATTTACTTTTTCAAATTTTTTAGATTACTCATACTTTAAAAAGAATTGTGATTTTAAGATATAGTAAATAATAAGATTAATATAATCTGGACAATAATAAAATTAAATACACAGTTAACATTAAAATATTGTATTTGATATTAAGATATTATTTTATTGCCTCAACTAATTTGGTAAAAATCAGGTATGTTTGTACATTTAATATAATGCTAAGTTAACAAATTTTATAAAATTTATAAAATTTATAAAGACCTATTTTTTAATATTTTATTGGTGTTATATATATATAACTTTATTATACAATTTATTATATTTATACAATAATTTTCATTTTATATTTTAAATTGATAACATTATATATTCACTTTATGCATTACTTAGAATATACATAGAATATAGTATTTTAAAAATTTATCATAATAATCAGTAATCATAACGTAATTAATATCTTTAACCTTCAAATATTTTCAAATAATATATACATTTTTAAGGTATAGACAAAATAGAAACGTGTATCCATTTGTATATTTTTCCAATATTAATTTATTTTTTAACACAATTTTTTGAACGTAAGTTTTAATAATGTACAATATTAAAGATATTGAATCAAAGATTGTAATAAAATAATTTAAATCATTTTTAAAATAAATACAATCAACAATCGATTGATAAGATTTTAGAATAATATTTCTTGTTACTATTAAAAGATAATATATCTTTGTATAAATAATATAATATGGACAAAAAAATAATTAATATAAAATTATGATATAATTTATGCATTATTAAGTATATATAAACTTCAATATTATAGAAAATATATCTATTTTGAAAAAAAACTTAAATAAGTGATAACAAGGTTGTGATTATATATATTAATCTATATATTTTTTATACTATACTAAATACTATTAGTAAATCCCTTATTTAGTAATAAATTAATAAATTATTTGAATTAATATTTAAAATTAATTAATAAATTAGTTAATAATTGAATTCTATAAATTAGGCTACTAATAAATTGCTCATAAATGGGGGTATAGCTCAGTGGTAGAGCATTCGACTGCAGATCGAGAGGTCCCCGGTTCAAACCCGGGTGCCCCCTGTTTTTTAATATTTTACAATATTACTAATAACGATAAAATATTTCGTTTTTATGCAAAGTATATTCTTTTATATCTATTATAGTTTGTAATGCTTAATTATATTTTTATAACTTAATATTTTTTATAATTAAAGAAAAATTAATTCCAATATATCAATAATATTCAACATAAACAGGCAAGTTTTTATTAAGCTGCTGATTAAATTAATATAAATTTATAAGTTTTACTTGAATAATTTGTTTTAAGTAATTTGTAAAATAAATATAATTTATCATCATTTAAAAGTAGTTTGAAATTAACATTTATTTTTAAATAATAATTATAAATTAGTATATATTTTTTCTAAGGAAATTCGAAATATAAGTAAATATTTCATAATTTATAATACTTCAGAAATTTTAATGTAATGAAAATTGATTGTGTCAATTGGTCTACTTTTATAAATAAAATATATTTAAGCTATACGTCTAATTTAAATTCTACAATTGTTTTATTTTGTATTTATTCTATCTGTAATACAAAAATTTACACAAATTAATGAACTTTTTTTATAAATTTATCATGTAATCGATTACTATTGACTAGATAAAATGAATGATAAAAAGGAGTATCTATATAATATATATTTTGGTTTACGTCATTCTATTAAAATAATATTATTTCTATACACTATACATGATTGCACGAAATAAATTTAAGTTTATATTTTATAATATTACTATAACTTGGGCTATAATATAGTATAAAATTATGTATTATAATAACATGTCATTTTCCAGTGAAACTTGATTATTCTAGGAAAATTGTCCTAACTAAATTTTTAGTGTTATTAATCTATAAAGAGCCCTATTTCTATAAAAAATTATGTACGTAAACTACTTTATATATACTATCTACTTTAAATATGAAAATATTTAACTGGGGTAGTAATGTAATAATAAAAAACACATATATATATATATATACTTTTAGGTCGATAACTATTATGAAGAAAATCAAGCAATTTAAAACACTCTTGGAAGATGGAATTTTACTTAGTTGATATATTAGTTAACAATTATATCGACAAAATTCGAAATCAATTTTTCTACCCGTAAGCTTAGCAAACAATTGCTAAATCCTCAAAATTGATTACACTTTAAGAAGATTATTTGTTGCATCATGACAATTAATTTTTATTATTTTATATTATAAAAATAATAAATTATACGAATTTTATTTTAATTAAATAATTAAAATAATTTAAATGATAAACTATAACTAATGACAAACGATTAATTTCTTATGTATTACATTTTTGTAGATCTAATATATTTATTAAATGGTAAACAATAATAATTTTATAACATAAAATACATACAATATAAATATAAATATTTATTTTTTAGTCATTGAGTTTCAATTCCTATAAGAAAGTGTGCATTTAGTTTTGTATTATTAATTTTCTTGTGTATGTTTGTCTTCGCTAGATTAAAATAATAAAATTAGTTGTCTAAATATTATCTCTTTTATATTCTTATTTACATATTACGTAAAATGTATTTTACGACTGTAAAAATTGCGATTTTATATACATAAAAATGTTACTAAAAAATTTAGTTAATATAATAATAGTCAAATTACTAAAATTATTATGGCTATTATATTATCCTTTATATTTTCTTTTGAAAAATTAAACCATGCACGTTATTTGCCTTTATTAAGCAATTAATATATGTTCATTTTATTTAATATTCCTTATTATTTAAATAGGATTCACTACCAGTTGTATACATAAGAATGAATGAAAGAGGAATAAACGTTCAAAGAAACAAGAGGAAAGAAAGGACATTGCAAGACTTAAAAGTAGGCAATGAAAATAAAAGAGCAATCAAGAATAAGATGGAATTTACGGAAGTAAGACAATTGAATTTTATGTGGGTTCAACCACTCTAGATAATTGCGTTATTTATATTACTATGAGTACATCAGTTTTTCTCATAGAAGCAATTCATGTAACACATTTATCGGAAGATATTATAATTTATAAACTTGTTTAAAAATTTTTTCTGAAACTTGATATATTTTTAATAATATAGAAATTCTTATTTATTATACGTAAAGTAAATAATATATAAACTATCAAATGATAAATTATCTAATTTGTATTAAATATTTCTTCTTTTTGAAAAAAAGTAAATAAATAATTATTTAATTTCAAAATGAAATTTCAGGCCCCGGAGGGATTCGAACCCTCGATCTCCTGTTTACTAGACAGGCGCTTTAACCAACTAAGCCACGGCGCCACTTGCATAATTTTTATAATAAATTATATTTATACCTTAACATTAAAATATTTGAAAATTAAAGCAAAAGAATATATAATGTGTATTATTAATAATAATCATATAAAAATTAAATTATGAATTTATATTTATACAATTAAAAAAATTATTTAATATGTATTTATGTGTATAAGATATTACACAACTGTAGTACGCATTCACAAATATTAATATTAATATTTTTGATATGAAATAATTCTCGCATATACATTTTAACAGAATGTCTAATTTATCCACGTTACTTTTACTAATTTAAACTAATCTATCATAATATTGTATGCAATATTACACTTTACTAAATTAGTTTCTAACAATTAAAAGAATAATATATTTAGTATTTATAGTATAATATTAAAAGTAAATTAATTTTTAATTACGTTTAATAAATCCGTATCAATAGATCAGTTGTAATATTTAAATATTTACTGACTGATATCAAAAGCTTACTTATATTTATATACAATTTTTTTATTTATTACATTATATTATATAAAATAATATCACAATATATATTTTCTATAATTAATTAATCATATATTTAATTAAATTTATATCTTAATGTTTTAGATTTATTATATTTATTATTTATTATTTATTATTTAGTAATATATTTAATTAACTTTATATCTTAACGTTTTATCATTAAATAATAATTATAACATATAATAAAGTAATAAATTTAGAAAAAAGTGTTATTAATTTTTATTTATTAATTCTATTTATTATTTTATTTTTATTATTTTGAATTTGTTATATTATTTTTAATTAATTTCTATTTATTATTTTAGTTTTAATTAATTTCTATTTAATATCTTTATTTATTGTATATATAGAAATATAATATAATTATATTATGTATTAAAAATATCTATTCTTTAAGATATTACAAACTAAATTAGTATATTGAATCTAAATTTAATATATTTTTAATTTTATGTTTATACGTAAGTGGTGAATTACAAAACTACATTAATACAACGATAAATAGTTAAGGTTAACTAGGAGCATATAATAATAATTTTCGCTGAACCACAGTACGATAATGTATAAAAATCTCATATGCATTATAATGTAAATAAATTAGAATCGAGTTTTAGTTATGATCTATCTTTTATAAAATATTTTTCGCTCAATCAAAAAAAGAAAAGATAATAAAATGTTTACAAGTAATGAATATAAATTTTTATAAGAGAAAATTCCAAAGTATTGTAAAATATTAAAAAATTATATAAATAATATTAAGATATTACGAAAAAAGTAAGTATAAGATTCTTTTGTATTCATTATACGATTTTATGCAAAATAATCTGTCAAAATGAATGATTTAATTATTGATTATTAAATTGATAAAATGTATAATATATTAAGTTTGTAAAGCAGTCAAAATTTTAGTGATGAAATTAGTTGCTTAACAGTAGAAAATATAATATTTTAATTAAAAATTATAAAGTTATGATGGGTTTACATTCATTGCACTTCTAGAAATGTCTGTTCTACAAGAAATTAAAATCTTATTACCATTTATATAGAGCTGATATTCAATAATTGATAATAAAGTATTTTTGCTGGAATATAAAAGTATGCTATTATTTAAGTGTCTATACCAGGGAAAGATTATAAAATTGATTATTTAAAAAAATTCTAATCAATTGTTAAATTCGAAGCAATCAATAAGACGAAACTTAATATTGTCAAACTAAGCTCGATGAAAAACCAATATATAATATTGATAAATTAATTCTATATTATAATAACGTTGATGTAATTGATTATTCAGTAAGTTATTATGAAAACTTTGATCAATATAATTCATAAAAATTATGCGAATCTATGTGCAAGTAAGCAAAATATAAAATATATGAAATTCATAAAATTTAGTGTATAATATTAATGCCATAAATGATTTTTAATTCTAAATAATATTCATATTAATTATTTTTTGGACTGATTGTGATGTGTAATTGTAATGTTCTTATACTATTAGTAAAACGTTTAAATTTATATTAAAATTAAAAAAATATTAAAATTGAGTTTTTCTAAAGTTTGTGTCTATATGAACATTAAATTAAATATAAAAGTTTTCGTAAAAACTATATCCTTAAATCAATATTATGTATGTCGAACCGATTCTATATAGATCAGGCTATGTTTGCACAGTTTGAATTGAAAAAGGTTAAAAATAAAAAGTCCAAGTTTAAAATAAATGATACAAATTTAATACGTTTAAAATATATATGTATCCTTTCAATTTAATTAGTATTAAAATATAAAAATCTCTTTACAAATTTAATGAAAAATAAGTAATTTATACATTGAAAGTTAATGAATTGAAAATTAAGTTAATAAAGTTAATTGAAAATAAATAAAGTATTATATTTTAACTTCGATCTTTATAGAATATAAATAAATAAAAACATCGATACGATAATAATTATGATATTATTAAAACCTTATCTTTGGATAGATAGTTTGAAACTACACTATACATAACTTTATAAACAATACAGAATTACATATTAGTGTGCGCTAAAAATTTTGGATTTCTTACAAAGTGCTTTAACTTTTTATCTGAAAATTTGCCATAGCTACTAAGTAGAATAAAAAGCGAGAGGGATTTGTAAATGCCCATAAATTCTTATTTGGATGATTGGACGTAAAATATAGAGTTGGCTAGTCTCTGCATATGTTATCCACTTTCATTTACAACTAAATTATCTTCTTTACCCTTGGGTAATACAGTAAAAATGAGGAAAATTGAGATAAAGGAATGAGGGCGATTCCACTTTGTTAGTAGATAGTACTTTTGATCGCACAGGCATGTAGCAATATTAACAGCAACTGCGAACCTTTCCATCTTCTTTTACAATCAAGCAAATACTTGCTCATGTATTTGCAGTTTACTTGTAATATGTCTATCTTGTTTATACATACTATGTTTACTACTGCATCAAATAAAATATATTGAAAAAAGTATATTGAAGGTGTACAATATATGTTAAGATATATTTTATGATACTATCATTTGTTTGATTAATTATCATTTGTCAATAAATAAAAATTGTCATGAAAATTTGTACACATCAGTGAACATCATTTTTCATTTGTTCATACTATCATTTTAAGTCTTTTTTCTTCAATGTTTGTACTTAAAATTCTCTTAGCATGCTGAGACAATATTGCTAAATAATAAATAAATTTATATATGAAAATACTTTGGAATTTACAAGTATTTATGACTCATTCTTGTTAAAAGCTTCAAAATTTTTGTATATAATTTCAAAAGAAATATGATTCTATATATTCTACAGACACAAATACTATTTATGAATTCGTTATTTATAATTATCATTAATTAATTATTTAATTAATATAAGTAAATTAATTTGTCAAATATTATTTATTTTAATAAAAAAATTTGTTTTTAATATACATGAGTATAATATATGTATGAACTTTATTTTAATAAATACTTAAAAGTTTATATTTAAAGTCACTTTACTTTATTTAAAAGACTTTTATACTAAAATTATTACAGATATTATAATAAATTATTAAATAAATAGAGATATGGGTTAATATATTCGTAAGTTGTAATTTTATATAATAGTGTTGAATACTTGTATCCTTCCTTTTTTAATATTAAGCGATTTATGTAATTATAAATACTTAGTTAAATGGTCAATTTAATAAACTAATATAATAATTTACTGAAAATCAGCAGTATTCATTAAAAATTTGTTCCACGTGAGTTTCAAAAATAGATTTCAACTTTTAACATAGATATTATTTCAAAGTTCTTACATAGAAGTGTGAATATACTATTTTTATATATACGCTTAACATTAAACATTCCTATTTATTTTATTAAACAATAAATTTTTTGTCAAGCCATCTTTTAATTGAATTGTTTTATTGATTTGTTTTTTATTGATTTTTATTATAATTGAATTAATTGAATTTAATTTGAATTGTTTAATTCATTTATTAAATAAATGACATTAACTAGTTTTAAATGGTTTTACCATATGAAGGTGTCCATGAATCTTGTAATAATCATTTACACTTTTTATGAACACATGTTATTTAAAATATATATATATATAGATCCTTATTTACTTCAATTTATTTTGCGATCTTTTACTTTTTAATAAATTTATTATTAAGGTATCCTCTACCTAGATTTCATAGGTTCAGTTTATGTGAACCGACAGCCTATTGATAGGGATTTCACCTGATTTAATGTATGCACTCTGATGTTAAAGATTAAATCGTTAAACATATGTGTGTGCTGTTTCCTAATTATTTATTAATATATGCTCTATTGTTCTGTACAGTGAATGGTATAATTATTGTGTTGTTTGTGTAATATTGTAGACGTCACGGATCATCCTCGAGTGGTAATCTATAATGGCCTTGACGCGAGAATCAATAGTAGTTGAATTCCGCCGTGCACTAAGCCCCTTTTAAACTGAGTTGTATTTGGCAAACCTCTTTGTATATTGCAAGGTTCAATTCTAAATTGACCCTACTTTCTTCTCTCTCTTACGTACTGCGTAAATGGTACCAAGAAGATCCTTGACCTTATCCCTAGCGAACGGATTACAGCTGTTCGTGGACCAGGCGCAGATGCGCGAAAGAGAGTAGCTTCCCTCTTCGTATGTTGTTGACAAGACTTCAGCAGTTCCCTTTACTACTTCTATGCTGAATGGTTGCCTTACTTCAGCTGTAGGGAGTGCGTTTACTTCGAAACCATTCACGGTGGCGCTTGAACCAATCTTCATTATCTTCTTGTGGCTTTTGCCAAAATTCTCAAGTGAAGTTTGTACGTTAATCGAAGACAATCAAAATCGCACTGAGGTCACGGAGATCGTCACTTTGTACACCCATTTATTTCTCTTCGCGACTTTTCGCCGCCCCGTCGAAACTAATTCACTAGATTTTCCCGTTGGTCCCGCGATGGGCAATTTATGACACTAATTGTTATTGGTACACTGAGTTCTTTGCCCCTTTTGTTTTAGACATATAGGGAGCCTTTTCCCACCCGCGGTCATACCGCGGCTGAGTTCGCAGGGCAGGCTGAGCGGGAAAGCCGTAAAGTCGTCTTGTTTTGCCTAACCCGGGCCAAGTGGCGACAGGAGTAATTAATTACACATACACTGGTTTTTATAATTTTTCGTCGATTCTACAACGTGCAATATTGTTTGTAGCAATATTTTTTGTAGCAAGTTATTGCTTTCTAGCAATAACCGTTTAGTCTTTGATCTACGCGTTTTTATGATCTGTTTTCATACCGCACTTTTATATTCGTAAACACCGATGGTCAAATTACACGGCAACGTCGCGACCGTTGGTCTATTATACGGATTTCCGAACATATATATATACTTAATATTATTTTTCTTGTTTAATAATTGTTTCTATCAGACTCAATTATTTATTAATATTATAATTATTTCTATTTTATCCAAATCGAAACCTAAGTTTATTCGCTTTGATTATTTTGTTTTTTGTAAATTGATTTTACGTGAAATATATATTTCATTATATTATTTTTCAAATGTAGATTTTACAAATATATATTTTTCAAAGAATATATTATTATAAGTCACTAATATTCAATATATTGTTTTTACAAAATTATAAGATTTCGAAGAACGATTTTATTTATAAACTAAATCACTTTGACTACGAAAACAATAAATTTGTTATAATAAAAACTAATAAAATAGTAGGCAATCTTAAGAAATTAGAAAATATTGAAAGATTTTGCCCTACATTTGAAATATATTTGTTCTTTTACAATTACTAAATCTCAATTAAGAAATTAAGACGATCATTTAAATTATGTGAAATATATTGAAGATATTGTATCATTCCAGATAATAAAGCAAACCTTTTACAATAGTTCAATTCTAGAAAAAGTTAAAAAATAGACGATAAAATTTAGAAGGTACTTATACTAGATGCTCTTTTTATAATTAATTTAATAGATAACTCACAATTGAATAGTGAAGTTATAAAAATATCAAGTTTGATATATAGATACATTACTAAAGTCTAGAAATACCATCTAAAATTTTCATAAAAGCCAATATAAATATAATTATTTAAGCTCAAAATATCATTCTTATATTCATTACACGAAAAATGAAAGTAATATAAAACAACAAAACTTTTCATAAAAACATTATTAATAAAAAATCCATACAGGTATTAGTTTCTTAAAACTTTTAATACATAAAAAATTATTTAGCTAAATTATATTGTTTCGATAAAAGATTCTTAAAAAAAAATTGATATACATACTATACTAATATAATATCTCTTTTACAAGCTATATAAGCAGTTTCAGAATTAATTTTTGCTTTTACATTTAAATTACGTTTATTACGATTAAGGTATATCATAAATTAATATCTCTGAATTGTTAAAGATTAAGTTGTAAGGAATATAGGTAATAGCTGAAAAGCAAAATAGTTTACTAAAAATTGTATACAATCAATCAAAACTATTATATAAAATCAAAACCACTATACAAAATCCAAACCATTATACAAAATCAAAACCATTATACAAATTCAAAACCATCATACAAAATTAAGACCATTATAGAGTATATTTACATTACACTACCTGAAACAATCAGAAAAATGTGTATTTTTATGTTTAGGTAACTAAACAGCCGAATAATATTGAACATATGTACTTGAAGAAAATATTAAAATATTATATAAACAAATACTGATAATACAAAATGAATCTTAAAGAAACAACTAAGAAAATAAACAGAAAAGAAAAAACGTTTGCAGTTTAAAAGATTAATGAAGATTAAATCCTTTCCGGAAAATCAAAATAAAATTTAAAATAAAATCAGGAAAAATATATAATATGACAGTAAAGAATCAAGTCACCTATATAAGATAAGACACGAGCATAAAAGGAATATAAATGTTATGAACTTTCCTTTTATATCAAAAATTTAAATCAATAAAATTTAAACTCTATTCATAAGATAGTTAAAAACATCGTAACTATTTATAATAATTATATATACAATATCTTATATATACATTAAGATAAGTAAGATAAACAGATTGGATACATTAGATTTTATTTGAATATTTTATTTGAAGACACATTTTCACATTGAAATCATTGAATTTACTTTATTAAATTCTATACCATTAATAATTCCTATATTATATGGACAAAGTAAATAATTTCTTTTAATACTAATTTAAAATTTCTATGAATATATTGTACAATCTTCTACATTTAAATTACGTACACTGAATTCTAATTCTTCTAGTGATCTTTATTTCAAACAGCTGTGAAAAAGAATCATTTTTTAAATTAATGAAATTTTATTCTTTAAGTAAACATTTTTAATCATATTTGTTAATTCAATACATTTCCAAACATACAAATAAATGTAGTTACGTAATAAATTTAGTATGGCTATGAAAATAGAAGCCAATAATATAATATCCGATATAATGCATGTATAATATTATCTAAAACTTAATATATAATACAATATTAAATAATATAATCTTAACAACAAAATATAAATAAATTATGTTTAAATTAAATATATTTTATTATTGATCTTGTGTTACTGATATTTTTTAAATAATATTTCCAAGGAGAATATATTAGATAATATTATTCTTATTTTATAATTATTTAAAATATATTATTAATTAAAAAAAACTTCATAAAATTTTCATAAGAATACACTTGGTTTTTATAAGCAATATACGTAAAAACTTTTTATAACAGAGTAATTGAACTACTGCATTAATTTCAATTTATATATCTTTATATGTTCTTAATTTATTTTTGTATTGATAAGATTATTTTGTGATATTTAATTTATAAAGACTTTTTAAAATAAATAATTTAGATTTTTTTAATCATTTAAAATAAGTATTCAAATTTTGTTATATAATTAATAAATCAAACATTTTTTACTGATTATTCCATTATAAAATATCACATTAATTTAAATATTTAAATATTTTACTATAATATAATAAAATACTTTTTTAAGAATGCTTATTTTTAAACGGTCTTTATATAAGTTGACAAACTATAATATTATATCTAAAAAATTAAAACTTATATTAATGAATAAAGACTGTTAAGGTAAGATCACTGATTTAAATTTGTAACACAACATTTTTATTTTTAATAAATAAGTTTGTGTGGTTATTCATTATTTATACTGATAATTATAAAAAATTATTTTATCAATACAAAATAATATAGGAATCTAATAAATAATATAGGAATATATTAAATAAATATGGAGAGAATTATTAATAATTGAATAATTACAATTGATATTATTTTTGTATATTAAATATTTATTTATATTTTTTTAGCCTAATCATAAATTCACATGTACATTTAATCCTTACCAACAAAACATAAATTATCTGATCAACTGTTATGAAAGAAATACTATCTTTAAATGTGGTATAAACTATAAATGTGATATAAACTATACAACATATATATATATATATAATATTTTAATACAATAATTGAATATTTAAATTCAATATATAAACGAGTAAATATACTTTTGACAGATATTTAGAAGATTCTTACCATAGTTTCTTTATAACACCATATGTTGTAAATAAAGAATTCTATCAAATTAAAATTGATTTATGTTTTATTTTTTACTTTGTAAAAGTGATTTTTAATATTTAAATGGTTTCATGAAAACCAATATTTTTTTATATGCAGTAATATAAAAAACAAATTGTTTTATAGATTTAGCAATCATAAAAAAACATATAAAGACTAAAACAAATATTCTATTCACATGACAAAGCGAACGGTAAAAATAAAAAACGATGAAAGTTTAACTTCGTTTCATTTCTGGAAATGGACACAGTTTTAAAAAAATATAAGATAATCATTGCGAAAATACGGAGCATCGTCCCATTGGCAATTGTTGCTCGGTCTCCAATATACGTCCCAGGCCGTAAGAGCTTGTCGAAAGTTCCTCGAATGCGCTGTTGGAAAAAGAGTGTCACCATATCCCCATGGCAACAGTAACGCGAGAGCATGACTCCGCCCTCACCTCCGTTCGATAATCTCACCTCATGTCCATGAACCCTCGACGTTATAAAGCTTTGTATTGATGCGCTGTTCTCATGCTCCATATTTCTCGAACACTCATGTCTCTATCCATATATAACAACGCTATTGGAAAATACTAATGCTTACTATTTATAGATTTAACTTTTTGTTTACCGAAACTTTTTTTGCAACAGATTATCCGTGTATGTTTGTGGGAAATATATGTAGGAAGATTGTGTACGTTTTCCCTGTGCTGTAAGAAATTCCTTTTTTAAAAATGGATTAGAGGTTTATTTTTTATATCTTCTCTTAATAAGTTTTTTATAAGGAAGGAAAATACTGTTTGCTATTCAATAATAACCTTAATACATTAATAATTATTGTATACATTTGTATATATATATTCTATATTGTATTTATATTGGGTATATATTTGTATACATTAAATTATAATATTTGATACAATAATTTTTTTTAAATATTTTTTCTTTAAATGTATAATGTCAACTTAAATTTGAGAAGTAAACTGTAATTTTTTTCTGAATGATTAATTTAAAAATAAAACATACAACTTGTGGATATTTAAAATTTTAATGAAATTTTAAAATTTTAACTAGTACATAAATTAATAAGATATTGAAATATAAATATAAATATAAAATTTAGTTATATTTAAATTTTACTTCAAAGTATCAATACAAATCTCATCATTATTAAATTATTACTTTATTTTCTAATAAGTAAAATTTAATGTAATATAAATACATTTAAATATAAAATAAAAAATAGTGAAAAATATTTTTCAATTAGTTTTCAGAAACTAGAATATTTCGTTTATAAATATAAAAGTAAGTCGTAATTATAAATCTGGTTCATTGATGAATTTGACAAAAAATGTAATTTTTAAAGTCTCAAATTATTAATATATTAGTAATATATTAGTATTTTATTAAATTGAATTTTTTGTTTATGATTTTTAATAGAAAATGTATATTTACTTGATATGTAGTATATATAGTAAATACATGAATGTGTTACCTGCATTAAATACGTATTATTTCTCTCTCTCACCCTTTTTTCTGGTACATATATATATATATATCATTCTATCTCATTTTCTCTTTGTGCCACTCTTCACAAGCCCCTAGGTATATATGTAATTATATCGAGTGTATCTGTTCTTTCTTTTCTTTCTCATTTATTCAGCCTATTTAGCTTAATTTTTTTAAGTGATTCGTCTACTGTCTGCAAATTTTGTTTTTCTAAAGCGAGTTCACTATATGCAAACGTGAATACTACTACTCAATAAGTTTATTATCTATCCCTTTCATACCAGTACACTCAAAGATCATTAATGATTCTCTACCGGGGTAGTATTTATAAATTTATATATAAAAATAGATTTATAAATTTACTAAATTATTTTCTATTTGTCATTTTAAACAAGGACTACTTACGTTATTAAAATACGCAAACGGACCTGCTCAAGAATAAGTACAATCATCGATAAGAATTAGTTATTCATTTTGTAGGAAAAAATAAAGAACAATTCTCAGTATTTCAAAAATAATTATTTTTATATATTATTACCAAATATACAAACATATAATTATATTTTAAAAATAATATAATTAAATATAAAAATAATATAATATAATAATAAAATGATTGAAAATATTATTTAGTTTATATTAAAAATATTTTTTTCTTTTTGTGAAATTTTAAATATGTTATTTATATTCAATTATTCAATTAATTAGTATAAGTATTAAAAATCTAACGTTTAATGTACTTTAATTAAACATAAAAACATAAATTTAAAAAACTTTTTCTATACAATTAATTTATTCATTTTATAAGCTATTCTTTCAATTATTTCTAAATAATATTTTGTAATTTATAATCACAAAAAGATAATGAATTAAATTGAATTCTTTCTATGATTTCAAATTCCTGAGAAATAAAATTCCGTATAATATTTAATAATGAAAATTTCTATAGCAGAGTTAGAAAGTGTTTAATTTATTTATAAGCATTAATCGAATTATTAATTAACTTATATAATAAATATTAAATATTAGTTATTAAACGACAAGGATTATTAATTATTTGATTGATCGATAAAAAATCGAATTTCTTTATCTTTTTATTACATTATTAAAAATTAAGTATAAATATAATTTAGATTTGTTTAATTATATAATATACATATTATTTCTCATTATCTCTGAATGTATTAATACAAACCATAAATTCTTTTATCTTTAAAAAAAGTATTTTATAGATCATAAGAGTTAAACAAACGTAAAAATCTTTTTGCTAGAATAAACTATAAATAAAACTAGTATTCATTTAATAATTATAAGTGTAAAACTAATTTTATTTAACAGTATATTAATTTAATAAAGTAATAATTTCGTTTTCATAAATAACTTTGAATAAATTGGAAAATTTCACTTAGTTACATAAATAAGATTATTATTAACATTTTTTAAAATATCGTTAAAAATAAACTTTAATATTATATATTATATTTATATTATATTTATATTATATTTATATTATATTTACATTATATTTATATTATATTTATATTATATTTATATTATATTATATATTATATTTATATTATATTATATATTATAATTATATTATATTATATATTATAATTATATTAATATCATAAAGTTTTATAAATTATTTATTTATAAATTTTATATTTTTATAATTAATATTAAAAAATTATATGAATTTTATTTAACTATCAATTTGATACATTTAATTAAAAGTAATTAATTTTTTATATAAATATTTTGTAAAGAAATAAATGATTAGAATGTTAGAATATTAGAATATTAGAATATTATAAATAAATTATTTGAAGTAAAATAAATTTAATTTTGAATATCTTGAAATAATACTTCGAAAATTCAAAAATAAACAAAAAATTTTTTGTCAACTAAAAATGTAAATATCTTCATACTTATCAATTATATTTTATTCTTCGCAGATTTACTTTACTTATTATATATTAGTTATTTAAAATTAATATGTAATGTAAATTTTATTAAAGAATAAATTTAATAAATAAAATTTTAAGTATTATTTGTTTGTACTGCAATTAAAATACTGATTTTTATTAAAGAATTGCTGTTTATTAAAATTGCAAAATGTATAAGTTAACAAAAAATATGAATTAAATGTAGGATAATTTTACATACAAACTTACACATATATACAACTTATTCATCTACATTTTTTTTAAAATTTAAATATTAAATTATGTTCTATCATTTGTCATATATTTGTTAAATTATATTTAAAATTGATACATGATCCTCAATAAATGAATAAACAATTTCGAATAAGCAATTTTACAAAAATAAAATAAAAGTTAAATTTTTAGAAGAATGGTCTAATAAGCTTTCAGAATTGAAATACTCTTCTACTTGCAGGTTTTTAGTTACAAAATACTTGGGTAAAATCACTACTTTGAACTACGAAGGGAGATTTTCTAGAACTTCCGGCCTCTGAAATCTTTACTCGTTTATAGTGCAATGTAAATACAATGGGAAAATCCGTAGAGCACTCCCCGTCGCATACGCATGCACGCGCCCCAACGTCACTTATGAGGCTGCGCAGACGCGTTCCAGTCAGAAAAGAGCTCAGCCCAGCACCGCTGTGGGCGTCCCTCCTTCTGTATGTTACTTCTTTTCCTGTTTGCGCACCCGCATCTATCCTCGTGTCCGGGCATCCATCGCGCAGCACCCACCCGCGCACAACGGGGAGAAGAATTGAGAACGAGGACAGACACGATACTAGGGATAGTGATAGTGACAGACAGAAACCAGCCGTACCCTATTACACAGTCGATGTTCATCTATTTTTTTCATTGCATCTCTTCCTACTATCAAGCTTCGCGATTATCACTATTTCTATTTCTTTATTACCTTGATCTATCGACATTTTCATTTCTCCCCATTTGCGTTTCACCACAAATATCGTTTATCAAAGTTAGGAAAAAGTTTTTTGGACTTTTGTGTTTGGATACAGTTTCGTCAACTACATACCATCATTCAATTAAATAAATCTACTAACAGACCACAATTTTTTTAAATTAATTTTTTGGTTCGATAATCCACGTATAATTTGATATATAGGCACGCTGTATACAATTAGAAAAGTGCGTGGACAACTGTTAAAAAATGTGCTATTGAATGGAATAGAAATAATGTAAAGGTTTCAATAAAGATGCATACAGATATATCTCGCTATAGTGTATAATATTGAAATCAACACTGTATATATTTTGAAGTTTCTTGTCAGCTAAAAATTAGTTGAAACGAACATAGAAAACCAGAGTGAAAAGGCAAGCCGTACCGCTCGCGTGTACCTTGATATCGATGCGCGGACAAAAACTACCTCATCGATATACAGCTATACACAGACAAGAAAAATGGAAGAAGAAAAAGTGTTGAGACGGGCGATGGGAAGCAATTTTTCAAAATCCCTAATTGATGAATAAGCAGCGTATAGAAGTCACGTTTATTCCATCATTCATATAAAAGTGAAGGTTCGAATACACAAAATAATTTACTCTATTATAATGAAACTCAAAATAATATAATATTAATAAATAATATAATATTGAAACTATACAAAGTCTGGTATTATTCGCCATGCATCCTGAGATTCTGAAGATCCCAGAGCAGAGATTTGACAATATAAGAGAACTTCACAATGTAAAAACTCAAAAACGGAATAAAGAATTTGCGGATTAACAAACAAATAAATGAGTGAGAATTAGGACTTAATAAGTCTGCGATAAATTCTGCGAGGTCTTCCAGAAATCTACTTTCTGCATTTAAAAGCACAAAGCTGTGTAGAATGCCAACATCGCGATGTATTCTATAATCACCGAGATCAATTTTTTATTAAAATTAAAAGCGTTAGAACTGCAAACATTAAAACTATAATGTGAGTGAACCTTGAAGAAAAGGTCATTGAAACATATTGAAGGACACTGGAGCTGTTTCTAACATACGCGCCGCTATCGGGAAGCGGCGGGAGCACTGGTTCACCCGGAAACGGCACTTTATCAACAGTAGGACAGACTTCGACAGGTTGCCGATCAGTACTGCTCAGTGGAGTAGATCTCTCAATTTCTGCAGCAGTGCAACAACAGTCACTAGGTCCAGGATTATTGCCTCTCTCGACTACGATGATGACAAGACCAAGAACTGGTGCGAGAACACCAATGAATCACTGTGAGCACCACTCCGACGCTGTAGTCGACGGATCGCCAAACTCGGATGTATTACTTGCCCTATTAGCCAACAACAAAAAGCTCGAAGGTATGTTGATATGTTTACTGACTTCTGCATGCCAATGAATCATTATTATTATTATGAAAGTTATGAGACACGAATAATATGTTATAATATAATAATATGATGTAATAATATAATGTTTATATTGCTTTTTAACTATTAATAGTCAACTGTTGTTTTAAAGTTTTGCTACTGATTGAATTGATACATTATATAGGATAAAATTAATTAATAATATCATTTATAAAATCATTATTAAGTTGAATGAATTAATTTTGTTAATATCAAATTTATTGTTATATAATTATAACAAGTATATTATATAACAATAAATTTGATATTAACAAAACCATATATGTTGCGGAAAAAATCACGCTTTAAAGTTTTTATTATTTATATAAAAATTCAAATTAAAAAGAAAATTGGAAATATTTATAAAATATACAAATTCTTACTAACGTTGCGTTTTATTTTGAATTATTCATTGCTTGCACAATCAACTTTTTAATTGCTTAATTTTTCCAAAAAAATTAGTCAAATATAACTAAAAAAGAATTAACTATCGTATAAGAAAATATATTTATAATGTATTAAATAAAGTAATAATATAAATAATATTCAATTGTTGAATGCTAGTATTGTATAATGATATTTTAAATAAAAATTTTCTTTTAAAGTATATTTATTCTTTCAAAATTTAAAATGATTATTTATAAAATTTTGTTTTCTTTCGTAAATGTTTAATTATTCATGCATTATTCTACATTATTTGAATTCATTCTGCATTCCGAATAGTTGCATTATTTTTACTTATACATTACTTTTAATACATATATCTCAGATAGAGATAAAATTTGTATCACTAATTTTATTATTAGGCAAACTAACAATTTACCAAAATAAAATTTCAACAAGGATTATATTATTCTATATATATTATATTATAGTAATTCAAATGAATGTATAAAATTTTTAAACAATCATATAAAAGTATTAAATAATCATTTTATTTCATCAGTGTTCTTGATTTAAAAATTAAAATATTAAAAAAAAATTTTTTAATTTTAAATTTAAACCTTGATATTAGATATAATTAAAAAGAAATAAATACAATGTGACTCGATTGATGTAGATCATTATTATACTATTTAAACGATAAACAAATTAAAAGATATAAATAACTCTAATAAAGAATAGCGCTAATTCAATTATTATTATAATTTAAATAAGTTCATAAATTATTTACTGTTATGGTATTATACAATACTTATTAATTATAATACTTACAAATTCTAGAATATAAAAAGATACAATGAAATATTACATTATAAAATATTATCATGCACTTATTATTTATAACTATGATTAATATAAGTAATTAAATATTATAATAAAATCCTATAAAAGAAAATTATAAATATTATATTATAATAAATATTATATTATAATCCATGTTATATTCAAAAAATTTGATTTCAAAATAATTATGATATTAAATGATTTAACATGTATTATTACACTCTGAAATTACTAGAATCGAAGAAATTCCCAATGGAATTTGAATTCCTCAAATTTGTCGCGTAAACTTTCCGCCCTTATTTCGTTTTTGTTGCCAAGCTGTAGGCGTGGCAATAGAAAAAAGGCATGTATCGATAATAAGCAGAAAAAAAACGCAGAAGCAATTAGGAGACATTTATCCTTCTTTGCGGACTCTTCTACCTCTCACGTAACGGTTTTTCTTCACATTGTAAACAGAACCGCGGAAGGACTAGTAGTCTCTAAATCAACAACGAGTAATTAGTAAGAACAAAAACAATGATATATAGTTAAAGAATTAATACAGTATTTATTATATATATAATAAAATCGTTCTTTTATCTTGTCTTTCATATTTATAATCTTTGCAAGGAAATTTATTAAAATTCGTGGCTATTATTGCTGATGACGGAAAACTCTTGAATAAAGATTCTTATATGACATAAGAATCACCAAGAGGTTTTATTTAAGTTAATTGCAACCTGCTATAAATCTTAAATATGTATCATTAATTTGAGAATCGCAAGATTAAAATAAATATTGAAAATTGGGTTCGAAGTTAATCACAGGAGAAACTCGCAAAAAACACATACCTGTTAAACTTTGGTTTATTTGTTAATATTTTATATTTTCATTTATTATTATCAATAAATTCATCATGGATTATATTTATTAATTAATTTATTCTATTTTTACATTTTCTTAGATAGTCCTCCGCTTCCACTATCTATACATAGTTTTAAACAAAAAGATAAAGCATACAAATGAAAAAATTTAGCCTATAAATTAAATAAGAAATCATTTACTAATACCATATATTTTTTAATTATCTATCTTGATTTTATAATATCTAAAATTACAATAGATTTGACTTACAACTATGTATAAGTTATAATATTGGATTTTTCAATTCTAGAAAATTATGTTTGTATCGATTTTGCAATACAATTATTAAATGTGTTTATATTTTTATGATATTTCGTTTTTGTAATGTTCAATTTTTACAAGTTTATAAAATTATCACACAATAATAATATAATATAATAAATATTAAGGAAAAGTTTATCTTGTGTGGTATTTATAGAAATTGGATAAATTATTAAAGATTATGGTATTAATAATTAAGTATTATTGACAGGCATGAAAAAATGCAGTGTAGAAGCGATAAAATGACCATAAATATTTCTAAGCTCATTTGGTAAACGAAAAACAGATTTTTTTTAGTAAAATTTTTACATTATAAAAATTTGTCTAAGAAGCGTTAGTAAAAACGCCATATCATGTTTGCAAAATTAAGTTATTATTGTTGATGATGATGCTGATTAATAATTTACTAGAGAGATATCAACTTCTTACTATTTATATTTGGAATAAAAATATTATCTTTCCAAAATATTAGCCCATCAAGTGGTATATATTATTCAAAAAATTTTCTTTCATTCAATGTTTATTAATTATTTATTCATTTCAATTACAAATTAAAAAATTTTGTGAAAGACGTATATATAATATATTAATACTATTACTTACAAAAATTCCATCTCCTTTTTATTGTCTTAACAGTTAAAATTATATAATAACCAATTTTAACTAATAAGGTTCTTTTGAATTTTTCTCTTCAATAATTTCATGACATTTTCGACTTTAATTTATTCATTATCATAATCTCGGTGAATGGTACAAGGTCGTACATGGGGAACCATTCAATTATACATATGTAATAAGAAGCATATAGCTCTATAGTTTTCAAATAGAGTTATTAATAGGCCTTTTCTATGAATATTTAATAGGGTGCATCGGAAATCTGAATATAAATGGCTGGTTGTCAAAGCGAAATCGTAGCTATAAGATACGATTGCAGCCGTCGATAATTTAGATGCTTGAAATGCGAATTTATAGTTGTGCAGTAGAGTTTCTTCCATCTATTGACCTAATTCTTAGCTATCTATTATGCATTTCTTAATTTTTTAAACAATGTATTCTTGAAACTTTCATTATTAGTTAGCATTTGCTCGAACAAATGCTTATTTTGATAAACAAAAAATTAATTAAATATTTGTTTTTTTTATTTAATACGGACGAACAATCTTATAAAAAGCTTCTGCAAGAAAAATTAACAAAAATAACCAATTTTTTAATTTTATTATATTTGTTATATTAATGTTATTTAAAAATATTTATATTTTGTAAAATAATATTTTTTAATCTAATATCAGTAGTGCATTTTATAATATAAAATAGTTGATAATATATAGTACATATTATATAATACAAATTTTCTATTTATATTAATATTAAGATGAAAAAAGTTTCTATGAAAAGATTTGATAAATAACAATTACGAAATTATTCTAAAAACTTATTTCTATCCGAGTGATGGTCTCAGATCCAAGTAATTATGATTAAAAAGGTATCGTAGGTGAATCACCGACAGAAAAAAATTGGTTAAAAGAAATAACAAGAAAAGGAATTGACGGGGTCAATCGGTAGATATTCTAATAAGGTAAGTGCTTTTAGGTTATGCAGATGCTTCCCCAATAAGAAGTTTAATCGTTTAATATATTTGAAAACCCAGCTAGTCACACTATTTCCCCATAATCAATAATATTGCTTTAGCAATGGAATGGATATATTTAAAGATATCTAAATTTTAAAATATAATCGACTTTTTACACTTCCAACCTGTGTTCTTTTGATTCGATATTACAATTTTTATGTAAATTTAAAATTACATAATATAAAAAGAAAATTATAGATCGTTTAAATTATACATTCTTTTGTAAAAGTCCCAATTTACTTAAATTTTTGTATAATATTAATAAAATACACGTATGGTCTTTCTTTTAATTTAGTAATGACAATATATTTGAATATTTACCTATTGAATTAACTAGTTGGCATTTTTTGAATCTGTAAGATTTGAACAGAAAAAATACAATTGTTAAAAATATTTTTAATTTATTTAAAAAATAAAAACTTTTGAAAATAGTTAACATTATACAAAAATTTATTTTGTAAGAATATAGTTTTTTATTATTAAAAATATTTTTTAATATTAATGTAATAAAATAGTTTAAAAACAATAATTTAGAAAATATTATATTAATTTTTTAGCATAGAATTTACATATGTATGACATAATATACGAATTAAATTTACGAATGAATAATATTAATTAATAAAGTAATATAAAATTTTGACAAAAATCTAAATAAAAACAATTTTTGTATTTTGCAAATATTACTCCCTCCGCAGTTACTATGCTAACCTTGCAGTCCATATCTAAGTAGTCAGCCTCTCACCATTTCTATTAATACATGCAAATGTAATAAGTATATCGCTCTGCTAAAAATATGTATTGCAATAGATTAAATAAAATTCAAAAAGTTATTTTGTTATAATATATTTTTAGTCTATTAAATTTATTATATATAATTAAATGTTAATATTAAAAATTATTCACAGATACATATAAATTTATAAATATTATATATATTTTTATTTTAATTCTGTGAAAAATATTCCAAATCTATTTTAATATAATTCTTAAGCTTCTATAAATATTTAAAACTTCTTTATTAAATTTTGACATTATATAGTATAAATTTATCTAATACTCTTTAATTATAATAGTTTATTGATGAAATATTTATGTTTCGTTTATAATTATTTTTATTTAAATGTAGGTAAATTTTAAATATATATTGTGATAATTGACGTATTAAAAGGCAGTTTGATTAATTTTCGTTTTTGCGAAAATTTGGAAACATATATAATGAAAAAGAGATCAAAATAATAGAATGATTAATTGTGAGCTATAACGATTAAGATGTTTTTTCCTTCCGTGAAGGAAAAAGTGTAATTCACTAAGAGTATCTATAATTACCATTATTTGTCGATGTGTGTTTATGCGCAAGTGATTCTGGTGCACTCACAAAGTTGTTTTGTTGTAAGAAAAAGAATATATATATTTAATATATACACATCATATATTTGATAAAATTTAATTTGCCTCATCATATATGATATTTGGCTTTTCGAATACAAGTCTATTAGAATTTAAAATGAAATTTTTATGACTGTAAAAAACTTCAATTTTACAAATGTTCTATAATAAATTATTTTGCAATGATTTATGGACAATGATTTATGGAAAAGATAGACAATTTTCTTGTAAAAGTATTTAAAATATTTATAATTTCAGTAGGTGTATAATAAATAAAACAACAAATAGAATAAAAAATATATACATTTTTTTAATAATTCTGAAAGTTACTGCTTTTTTAAGTATTGAGCACTCAGATTTTTCAAGACATACGGTACATAATAGCAGTTGTGCACGCAAATGTGCATGTATGCGTATACGCAATGTGCGACGACATGTGAATTTTTATCTGAACAGTAGATTGTTGATTCCAACATCGACGGGCAAGATAAGCTTTTAGTAAAACCTATTGCAAACGATAAGCACAATTCAAATATACGAAGCACAATAAACTGATGTACCATAAATTAATGTAACGATTAATACAAGTGGACTAAGAGAAAAAAGATAATACTTGTTATGAATGCCCTTTTTGTACATCATTTATCTGCGTTCAATCAATAGAATTCATTTTAACCTTTGCTAGTCTTCCACTATTAATTTTATAAAATGTTATTGTATAGTAATCTATATTTGATAAAAATTACTCATACCATCATTAAAAATGGATAGTATGGAAAAATAAATATTAACCAATTATTAATTAGATATAACATTATGTGGTTGAACATTATGTAAATGTACGGTTAAAAATATTCTAATTTTTGTAAAATTTATATTAATAGATTTAAATATTATATTTTAAAAATAAAAAAATCAAGGCTAATAATATTGTATAGAATATATGAAATGTTCTATATGTATTAAATTGTTAAAATAATTATTTAAAATAAAAGTTTTATTTGAAGATATATACAAAAATCCTATAATTTATTACAATTTTTCAATTTATAACAATTTAATAAAGTATTAAAATAAATATATTTAAATTAATTTAAGTTTAATCAATACACTTTTAATAAAACTTTATTCACTACTACTTTAAAAGATAAAAATTTTTTAATAAGAAAAATATTTTGTATGTGAAAATTAGAACACCTGAATCAGAAATAGTACATATATCTAGTTTTAATACTTCATATTTTTTATGTAGTTATTAATTTAAAATAACTCAAATAAAAATTAAAAATTATCAAAGAAATTAATGTTTATCTATACAAAATGCTTTATATATAAAAATATTTACAAAAACATGAATATATAATAAACCTTTTTTAGAATTAAAACAATTATTTTTTGTAAATATTTTTTATAATCTGTGGTGTGGAATATGATTATTTAAAATATTTATTTTGAAGGCACGATTGACATACAGTTAATAGTTCTTGCAATTTTTAAATATACAGTAAAAACAAAAATTACGAATAAAAAATTAAAATGTAACTAGTATATCGCAATTCTGAATTTCTTATTTTACAACACGAATCTACGTTACAGAGCTTTTTTATTTTGTAATTTGAATTTATAGCGCATTTTTTATCCTTTGTTTGCTATTTGCCTTTTTTGTTACTTGTATCACATTTAAAAAAATATATAGTACTGCATTGATGGGATCAAGTTCACCAAGACTTTTATTCATAATTAATTGTCTCTTATTCTGTGTCTTCTTGACACTTCTTATGTCAGATCTGTTGCAGGCATATTCATAACCCAAACGCATAAATTATTTTCTTGCGGCCTTTTGTATTTTCACATATATTTATAAAATAAGTTAATTGTGATTTATATTAAATATCTATTATATTATTGACAATAATATATGTAAAATATAATCTTGTAATTCCAAATTTATATAATACAATTAATGCTCCAAATTCAATGAAAATTCAAATATTACTTTACTTTTAATTCAGTGATCATTTTAATAGATATGTCAAGCTGATCGTAAAGTATGCGATAAAAAGATATCATACTGATGTCATCTAGATTTTTATTAACTACTCTTTGATACTTTTTAATTTTATTTTAGCTCATTTTCCATTATAACTAATATAAAATAAAACAAAATATATATAAAATAACATAAATAAAAGTAAGCGCCCGTACTTTTTCTACAAAGTAAATGAGACATAGCAAAGGCGCTAAATGAAACAAAACGATGACATCCTGTGTAACACGAGACGGCACGTGACTAGCTTTAGTTTTGCAGTACCGACAGTCACCTACTGACACGGTCCTATTCCACGGCGTTATGTTCTTTATATAGTATCGATACATTTATATTCTTTATTTTATTTTTTGTTCCCAAGTAATTTAAATATCATCAATTTATTTAAAAGGCATAAAATGTAAATAAAATGCAAATAAAATACAAATAACTCTATTATAATTACTTTTTTAATATTTGGATTTTACAGTGAATACATTACTTTGTATTTTAAATATATAATTATAATTATAATTTTAATAATCTTACATGTAATTGCATGTCTATATAATGAAAAAAAAATTGAAAATGAATACACGTATTAAAATATTTTCAAGAAAATCACTTTATAATAAGAATTATTATAATAAAAATAAGAATTATTAATAAATGAAGAACTTTTATATAGCTATATAGTTTGTTTTAAAGTGTAATCTGAATATGAACATAATTTTTAGTGTGTATTAATAATGAATTAAGATTTTTTATATCAATAAATACAAATTTTCAAGCACAATGGTTAAAATCTCAATTAATTATGATACATGACTTCTGACAAAAATATTTATACATAGAATGTCCACTAGCCAATATCACTTTTTATTACAAAGTTTCTTAATAATTAAGTATTAAACAAAGAAGAATATATAATTTTTTGTCTTGTACTTTCAATTATTTAAAAAAGTGTATAAATGCTCTCTGCACTCGTTAGTAACGTTCTTTTTGTACATCAAGAATTTATTAGGCTACTGAACATTGTATGTAACAAAAAGTTTAAAGTAATATATCTAATATATAATATAATATTACTGTGTAACGATATATTTAATGAAAATTTATTTTACAATATTTATTATATTATATTGTGATAAAATTAATTTCAAATTTTTTGAATATACAATTGTATCATAATACTGATTAATCCTGATAAATTATGATAAATAGCTAACGTCTTCTGTAATTTTATTTCAATAGCTATTTATGATTTATACCATTTTATGAATACACACATACATATTACTCAACTAATTCACTTAGTACTAAGAAATTTGCATTTCAATTTAATTTAAATTAGATTTACAATTAAAGTTTTTCAACAAAAAAGTCTTTCGTATTGCTTTATTAATCGATTCAACAAATAATATCAATATTAATAGCCTCTAATATTAATTATATTCTTGATATTAAATAAAAGCACTTAACAAACTAACAGCTAATATAAAAAGTTCAATGTTTAAAGAAAAAATCATTCAATCATATAAATAATGCTTACATCAATCTCATTTGAAATAAAATTTCCAATCTTTTAATAAAAATAAAAATAATATTATTACGAATGTTGCTATGATCAAAGGATTAAAGATAAGATAATGAATTGAAAAAAACATATATCCTTCTCTAATAACCCTCATTGACACCCCTTTCGTCTACTTGACATCAATGGGGCCAAGGCCTGTTTTCATTTCAATTTCCAGCCCTTAACGTAACTAACAGGGACAGATGGTAACCACTACCTTGTTTCATTCTTTCTCCCTCTCTTTCTTGCCTACACTAGAGTTTAGAATCTCTTACTTCGATTCTTTACCCCTGGCATTCTATCTTTTTCTTTTCATTTATGTGTATAACACCAGCAATAGAAATAAACCAATGGCGTAAAAAGTTAGCGGGGCGGCAGGGATCGAAATGATTGAACAAGTCAATGTTTGTTCGGTCTTGTGCTCTTGCGTGTGCATAACTTGCTTAGTGAATTCGTTTGCTTTGCGGTACGATCTGTGTAATATGCTCGTTCCGCTCTTTTCGTCTACATAAGCAGCTGTCTTGTGGCGCGTGACCTTTTATAAATAAAAAAGCTTCGTAATCGATGTACTGGAGGAAAGAAGCCTTCAATTTGAGGAGACACGCGACTGTGTCTTTTATAGTATCCTGAGAGATTACTGTCAGTGGATCGGTACATAAGTAACATTAGTATTATAGATAGCAATTCTTCTACTGATTTTTAAAGACTAACTTAAACACATGTTTTTTAAAATTTTAATTCACTATAAATAAAAACATTATTCTTTTTTATGATAATTATAGTTTCAAAATTATTTTTTAATTATTAGTACAAATTATTTTCTTCTGAAGTTAATTCTATAATTCTTATCATATTTTTAATAAAAATGAATGAAAACGACATATTAACAAAATTAATTTACTAATAACTTTAAAGCGAAAGTAAATGAAAATACAAAAAATTAATTTAAGACATAATTATTCCAAAGGATACAAATAATATATAATTTATTATATAAATTAATATACAATAAATGCTCGTTAATTGATTAGTTTTCTAAACCGAAAAATTAAAATGCAATTTTTTAAATAAATTCAACAAATAAATAGTCAAAAATCAATTTTCTTAAAACATTGTAAATATTTAATAAATTAATATTTATTATTTTACTATTGTGGTATTTCGAAAGCGAATATAAAATTATTAATCAAAATAAACAGTGACTTCAAAAGAGCGAAAATAAAGTTGAGTGTGGCATAAAGGAAAGACTGAATAAATCAGAAAGGGATTTTAGAGTAAACAAAACTTATATCAACAAGCTACTGGCTCGAATTTTAATTTTCAAATATTGCCCTTTTTATTCATAACTATACTGATATTGTATATTTTATGTGTTTTTTTATTTCATTCTTTCAATCTATAAAGCTAATAAATAATAATGTGTACTTCGTTTTATGCGCATTGACAATTATTTAGTTATTGATAAAAAAATGAAAAAAGAATTGTACACGGAGGGTTGAATACTTTAGTTTAAAATAATGAAATAATAAATCCAGCAAATTTAAAGATTATAAACAAAAACGGCGTTGGAAATAATAGTTTACTAATGTCACAAATCTGATGAAATTAAGATATTAAGAATGTAATCTTTAATTTACCTTATTTATTACGTTTTTTAATCTAAAATACCAATGATAATTAAAATATTTAAAAATAATATAATAGAAAAATGAAATGATGTTTTAAGTAATAAATAAAAATGTATGATATTAATAAGTAATTTTATATTAAAACAATAAACTTTATAATAAGTGTATAGTACTTATCAAAGTAAGTTTGATAACTGGTTTTCTTGTTGCTATTACATTATACTTGACCTTACTTTTATTCCTTTTTTTATTACAAATTATTTCATTTTAGGTAAGTGTTAATCAAAACAAAAATTTACATATTAATAATATTTTTATGGAATTTTATTTATTTGGATGAACTCTTTTTTAATATTGTGTATACGCATGCATAGATATATGTTTGATTACATCTTTATAATTATTGCATATGATATAAATGCAAACGAAATATTTTGTTAGATTATCTGACTCATTTATTATTCAATTATTTACTTTTCAAGCTAATGATCTCAATATTTTTTCTGCAAATAATAAACATGATAAAATAGCCATAAGAAAAACTATTGAAACAAATGAATTATAAAATAATAAACCATTGCTAATGTTATATATTTAAAATTTTTTAATTAATTTATTGAGAAAACTTTCAAATTTATAAAGGAAGTTGCATAAAAAATAATTTTATATATAACCTACAAAATGATATAGATATTTTTTTAATAAAAATGACTTTATAAATACAAGCCTTAAATTTATGTTGGATAAATTTATAGTCAATATATTTAGTATAATGTATTTGTAAAAACAAAATAAATATGTGCACAACCATTAATATTTAAATGTATTCTGTATTATTAAAAACCAACAAATATGTATAATTTATAATTAATAAATCAATATAATACATGTTCTATTTAAGTTTGTGGATTAAATTGATAGAAGTGACTATATTAATAAATATGGAGACTGAAACTTTCAGCTGGATTGAAAGTGGCAAGCAAATTCAAGATATATCATAATTAAAGATAATTTTAATGAAACACAAATCATTGTTAAAGATAACAATTAGCCACAGTCTAAAAGAAAGAGAATACAACGACAAGCGAAGCAGCCATAACGATTAAGGAAGGGCTTGGAGTTTGGTCATATGAGAGTATTGGAAACAAATGTCGCATGCTATCAAACCGCAGAGCTGAGTCAATCCAATTCAGCGTAAAGTAGCACGCACACATAAGTTGCATTTTGTTTGCTACGAATGAGAATGATTCACTCAAAATACGTGTGCAGCAGATGCGCGATCTGATAGATAGCTGCCTTGGTCACTTAACGTTCTGATCGAAGTCAATAAGCCCCTTTGCACGCAAAGCTTATAGTACCACCTTTTTCAGGGTGCGACGCACTATTCTCTGCTAGTGCATCCGTACTCATCTAGTTGAACTACCAACCCTAATGAGATCTTATCGCGTATATTAACATTGAACTCTCTCTATGATATTTGCTTGATAAATAGTTTTCAGATAAAAGTTATAATATTATAATATTAATTGTATAAGGTAGATGCAACAATGTTTGGCCAGTAATACAACTTTTTATATTTTTCAAGAATTTTTGTTCCAATTGATTCATTGTTAAAATTTTCTTACATATATACATAAAATTCTAATTTGTTAATTATTATTTCAATTTTATCAGTATTTGGTATCATCATAAATTACTGGTAGTTATCTATCTAGTATCTATCTATCTAGTAATTCTAATTAAATGAATATATATATTGTCATTTGCTTCATTTGCATACAAAAATTTTTTATCAGTTAGTAATTAAGTAAATTAAATATTATAAAAAGTTATAAACATATTATTAAAATTATATTATAATACTGTTTATTAACTGAAGTATAAAAATTAAAATACTAAAATTATATAAAATTAATTTTACTAAGAATACTAGCATTATAATTTGATTTGATATCATTTGATTTGATCATTTGATACACTTTTAAATTATAAATTTTAAATTAGCAATATTATTTTATGAATTATTCTTATAAATAATATATATATATATATATATATTTTTGATTGTAAGAACACAATTTAAATTAGTGAAAAAATGATGAATTTTTACAAATCTCTTATATCGAGTTATATAAATTAATTGAATTGTGACAAACATTATTTTTAGTATTATAACATAATCATAAATAGTAATCAAATATTACTATGATAATAAAATAAAACAGTACTAAATAGTTAAAAAATCAACTAATAATCAATATTAAAATCTCATCTTAAAAATAATGTTCTAACATCGTATATTATTTAGTTTACTTTATTTCCAATTATAAAATAATTTTCACACGAAGTAAGTATCAATATCTATATTAATTTAATTACAATCAGTAATACTAAGTATAAATAAAGTAATTTTTATTAAAGAAAAACTTCAATAAATTATAAATTTTATATCAAACAATAATATAATTTCAAGTATTTGTATTAATATAATATTCTATAAGCACTAATAATAAATTTAATTGGAAAATCACCGAAAAACAAATTGTTCATAGTATCTAGTGATTTTGGAAGATCGATAACACGATGCGACAGTTATAGTGTATTTTAATAATCAATGCTCATAATACCCCTTCTCTCTACTCAAAACCTCCGTTAGAGAGTTATTTAGAAAAAGAAAGAACAACATAAAGATCAACATTGATGCTGTATACATGATCCTATGATGTCTCAGTGGTGGTGCACTGTAGTGAAAACACAAAGAAGTCAGGCATAACAGGACGTGGCGAGTGACGTGTTCGTTCAGTAAAATCACCCTTCTCTTTCAATGGGGATTGTGTAGACCGACAGTAGTTAGGTAGGGCGTCACAAAGTGAGAAGGAAAAAAAGGAGAATGAGTGAGAGAGAAATATAGAGAGATTTGTTGGAGATTCAGACAGGTTACAAGCTGGATAGGGAGATCTTACGCCCTAATGGTGTAGTATATTCCATCATACAGCCATGCACAATAAGGGTTTCTAATAGGTACATGAATCCGTTAATTAGAACATAGTGATGATAATAATGAAAATAGTAAATGGATCCAGAAAAAACGCAAAAAATTGCCTATTTAAAAAAGTATTGAGAAAAGAATTTAAGGAAAGAGAAAGACAATCCATAATTCGGCTATTTCACTTTCATAAGTTTTCATATATGTGAATATGCATATAAATGAAGTGCTGTAGAACTATAGTTTTCATGACTTTAATTTTGCCGAGTCATACTACACAACTCGATAGCTTATAACTGATCTACTCTATACCTCTCGTATTACTTAAGTTCCGATCATAACTAGAAATTTTTGATCTGTTGTACCTAAGAGTACCGAAGATTATTTTTTCAAGTTCATAGACATAATTACGTATGTTGAATTTCTAATAAACGGCTATGTCAGTGCTTTTTTGAGAAAAATATGACGAAAATAAGTATTTAGTTATGTATATAATTTCCTAATATTTTAATAGAAATGTATTTAAACAGTGAATGTAAACAAATTCACAAATTGTATATCATACACCGTCAATATCACCAATATTGTAAAAAATATTACTGTATTAACATTGCTATTCCTCATTATTTTACTTTAGCACGGTGATATAATTATAAAACTGAGAAATTATTGGTCTAACAGATATATTTATATAATAACAAGTAAATATAATGAAAATATTGAAGCATGTGTACATATGTGTATACATATACTCTATTCTCGAATAACATGATCAGATCGGTAATTTACTTTTATTTTAATAAATTAATATATTTTTTATGTTTTCCATACATTATAATACTATTTTATCGATTTTTTTATATTAAATGATTTGATTTAATTACAAATATGACAAATACAAAATGTTTTTGAATTTAGTATTTAATTAAGATTTAAATATTTTAATCTTCACTAAACCTTTTACAAAGATTTATTTGGAGCTGAAAAAAACATATTAATGATTGAACTATATAAAGTGAAATGGATCCTTACCGAACTGACGCACTTTCACATCCCCTTCTTTGCGTTAGGCGATTTTGTAATTATGCAAACTTTACGGATGTAAATTAATTTGATATAAATTTAATAAGATAATTAAACATTTATTTATATAATTATTATTTATTTTATTAAAGTATAAATAATTTTTAATTCAAATATTTATAAAAATATTTATTGAATGTTATACATTTAAATTTATTGGATAAAAATTAAATTATACAAAATTAAATTACATTATATTAAATTACAAAAAATTAAATTACATTATATTAAATTACACAAAATTAAATTACATTAAACATTTATAATATTTTTGTATTTACAGTATAATAAATCCATTACTATATGGCTTAAATAATCTCAATAGCTTAAATAATAATATAATTATTAATATATTTATATATTATATGTTTATATATTTAGGTTATATACTTATATGATTCTATATTTATATATTTATGTATTATATGTTTATATATTTAGGTTATA
>JAPYYT010000418.1:0-52043 GCA_030522565.1 Ceratosolen corneri
GCATTGCGACTTTTCGCCGTCGAAACTACTTCTCTCTAGTTTACTTATTGGTCCCCCGATCGGTAATTTGATATAAAACTTGTTATTGGTGCACTGAGTCTTCTGTCCCTTTTGTTGTTGACCGTTAGGCGGGCCTTTTCTCACCTGCGATCACACTACGGCCAAGTCCGTCGGCCGAGCTGAGCGGGAAAACTCGAGGAAACTTCTTGTCTTGTCTAGCTCGGGCCATGTGGCGACAATTGTACCTACACATGCGCTTTGCTTCTACAATTTCTCGTACGCAAGACACGACCGCCTGCAATATTGTTCTCGATCTTTCTACCAATAAAAACTTCTAGCCTTCGGATCTACAAGTTCTTTTGTCCGCTGCTTTTGTACCGCACTTTTAAATTAGTAAACATCGATAGTCAAATTATAGGGCGACGACCTGACATTTAGTTTATTACACGGATTTCCGAATAAATTTATAATTATATGTATATATATATATGTATATAATTTTAACTTATCTATTTTGAAATCTATTGATTTCTTAGGAATGACTTATTTTGCATATCTTATAGTACTGGTATTCGCTAAAGAAACAATAAAGAAAAGAGAATTCTAATGCACATATAATAAATCATGTACTATTCTTACATTAGTATACGTGAAAATCTTTATTCTAATTAGTTACATATAATCATTTAACAAATAGCGTGAATATTCTTCGGACTGGGAAGAAATCTATGAAGGAAGCATCGATGCCTAAAAACAACGAACGATGTCGTTGACGTGTTGCCAAAATTTTATTTCCACGAGTTAACGATCGCAACGATTCCACGAGTCCGTACGCCATGAGCACATATAACTGTAATTTCCCGAACTACAGTCCACTTAATTAAGATAAATCACTATCTGACAATGATTGAGACTTTCCATTAAATTTACGTCCAATAAAAGAAGAGGATTTTACGAGTAATGCTTGCTAAAAAATTCAGCAAGTATTGAGAATTTTCGAGTGCCTCGTATATAATAGATGCGCCTGGGCAGCAAATGTGTGGATATTTGGCAGCGGTAGAATGGGAATGAAATGTCTAATTGATTGCGTATCCTAATGTAGATGTGTCTTAAAGGTAACAACGCGTGCACAGACGAAGAGGATTAGAGAAATGGCCGATTTCATTGCGACCAACTGTTGCCAATATTATAAGGAAACAAGCTGCCATATCGTAACTTTTTTTTTTTCCTCTTACCCAGCGCTCTCGTAACACTATGGACCGAGTTTTTTTTTTTTATCTTGACGGGATTGCTCCCTGGGCTTACATTATGTGAGAAAAAGTAGTTTAGCGACTAGTCAATGCGCGTCCTCATACTCCAATGAAGAGACAAACCTAATTTTACTCCACGGGATATAAAAATAGGCGTTACGATGTCAGGGTGGGAGCTGCTTTCACTATGCGAATGATCGATGGTTTAGTTTGCTTTTACGATGGGGATCACAAAAGAGGATGAGCGCCTGCGCGAGTCAATATTTAGCTTTCAAATTTTTCTATCCCGTATGCTCTCGTCTTTTTCAACGTATAAGCCGAAGTGAAGCACAAAAATTTAGATATCAAATTCAGAAATTCGTCGAAATTCCAATGAAATCCCTCACTCGACTATAATTATTAATAAATTCGAACAATAAGAGAGAGAGAGAGAGAAGAAGTAATCAAATCAATTAAAATACTACGCTGGTGCACTTATCCGATAAACGGCGTCATATTACAATCAATCGAATTAGTGGCTAAGAGGTTTCCTCACTCTTTCAAATCTATGATTAATTTCTGTCTTTTTTTGTAATCCAACAAGATTCTTAACATTCTCACAATGTTTTGACAAATAATGCCAAAAATTAGTCTTAAGCGTGGTGACCTCAGTGGCAGTTTAATTAATTAATAACTACCTTAAACAACAAATATGGCATTTAAAGTGCTTAGAAAATTATTGCTCCTTATAGTTAGGGAGATTCTTGAAATAATAAACTAATTGTGGATAATCTCAATTTGTCAGGGAAAAAATTTATACGATAGATTAATTAGTCCCTCGTTCCATGCTCCATTTCACGTATTGCATGTAAGTACATATAAATTATATTTCTATGCAAATCTATGCAAAATATGTACAAGGCATATTTTTAACTGCATTTTTAATTCAGCTGCATAATATTACTTATTCATTCGTTATACGGAGTGCGTATTTTAAATATTAAATAATAATAGAATGATAAGCCTCGACTGTGAAAATTTCTACAATACCATTTTGCACTCCATAATGCATCTTATTTTGAATTTCAAGTTTACTCGACTGCAAGTAAATTCTTTTTTTGCTGTTGTTGTTGTTCGTAAACTTTCTCAACCTCTCTCTACTAGAATCCAGTTGTTCCAAAGGAAACGTGAATATCTCGCGAGACTTGGTGAAATTGAGTGCCATAGGGCGTGATGATAATTTAGATGGATCATCAGTATTTGCAACAAGAGGTGTTCGTATAATATATGGAGTTGTACGTTTGTTGAGTATTGTCGAGGTGATAGATGAAAGTCGTGAAAAATCGTAGAAAATCGCCTTTGTGTACGAATGATATTCAGAGAATTAACTTAACATATGCAATATGTTTTGTAAATGTAAATTCTTTATTCTAGAGCTTAGGCCGAATGAATTCCTATCGGAGAAAGAAAATATAAGTGAAATCTGCTCCGAATGTATTATTTAATTTAAATTTAAATAATGTATTATTTATTATATAATTATGCAGATGAAAGATAATAACTTGATTTACAAAAAATCTAAATATATTTATTAATATTTTTCAAATTACACTTTTAGATGTTTGCAATAAAATGTATAAACAATATAATCCCATTTATTTACTGTTAGTTAATGAGATTGTAGAAGGTATTAGCAATCATAATACAAATTGCAACTTTAAACGCAATTTATTAATCTTCTTGTAAATATTTCAATAAATGAAAGTCAAAAGATTATTATTATTATTATTATTATTATCAATGTATTTAAAATTTATCATTGTATAATCATGCGAATGGAACGTTTAAAAATAATAAGATTATTTATTTCATATATATATATATATACATATATATATATACATATATATATATATATATATCCATTTTGGAATTTAAAATATCAATACTTAATTTTTATAATTAAATTTATGCCACAGCATATATGGTAGTCTTGCATTAGTTGACAATCTGACAATATTTCTTTGACGTCTAATGAAATAAGCATTTTAATTTTGAATTTCATAAAAACTTTTCTACTTAAGTTTAACATTATTTCATAGCATATGGAGAAATAGCGAATCATATCCTAATTAAGATCATTTTGTTCTTATATTATATTAATGTATAAGTAATGGTTGTAATGAAGTATGAAATGAGTCTGGAATTTTAAATGCCAATGATCGTTAAGTAAGGAAGGGAATTTTCGACGATTTTATAAGAATATTATTATTGCCAAGAGAAAAAAATCAGCTTCCATTTCAGCTTTTTATATAGAAGTTAAAAATCTTTTGGATATATTTAAAGAAGAAAGCTTGTTTAGTCGCCATAACTTTAGATTCGGAATACATAAAGCTTTCAGCCACAAAAATTCCTCTCTAAGCATTATTCCTAATATACTGCTAACTTTTCTCCCAAATGGAATTGAAAGAATTATTATCGCCAGAATGCAAATAAATTAATTGTAAAATAAAACTATCGGACGTTTAAAGAAGTTTTATGCGGAAATTCATAAAATTCCTACGCGAATGTAATGCAAATAAAGTAAATTAGTGGTAATAAAATTAGTAATGCGCCTTCATAAATTTATAAATGCGATATTGTTTATAACATGCGAGTATTTTCTCCGTTAATGGCCACGTCGGGCTTCGTGCAATAAGTTTACATTTAATATTATTTTTTCTTGCCCACGCGGACTTCATAAAATCTCCAGCACGGAAAATGAGATGCTGAATCTTCGCCTCTTTATGGTTGTGGAGATTTAGAATTCCAGACAATTGCTTAACGTTCAAGAGATTTTTATAGCTCGTTAAATTAATTTACGTACATTATTTTGAACAGTTTTTACATTTTCTAAAGTATTATACAAAATTCATAGGCGCAATGAAATCTCAATAATTCACAGATAATAATATAATAAGCAAATTCGAGAATGCCAGGCTACATCTAACTTATCAGTTGTTGGCACTTTATAATATATTTAAGTTTATTCTTAATTCTTTCGGCAAATATTACACCTCATTGCAGATCTATAGTTAGCGCGGAAATTCGTATCGAATTATAAAAAAGAAAGTAAGAAACTCTTAAACCAAATTTCACATTTGAAAAATATTGGTAATACAAATTTCAAATATTTTCCTCCTTCGTTCAAATTACCTCCCTCGTCCATTAAAGCACACCGAGTTTAAAGAAACCATGGCCATTAATTACACTCGCTGGAATCGTCTTCCTTTGCACTATCTTTTTTAAACAGTCACGTCCTAATAGATTATGTGGCGCGGCAATTAATCAGCGGCGATTATATGCACTTTTCGCAAAGAATTTGAAATGCTCGATTTTTAGTATCGCAATTGCGCGAAGCTCGACCTCGCCACTCTTTTTCTTTTTTCTTTTTGTTTGCATTAACCTAAATGCCGAATAGGAGGAGCGCATAGGAGCCTTTATTAATTCGGCATTTTCAGCCTCGCCATTCTTTGGCAGCGAGTCTCACGTGGCCGACACGCGATCCACACCTCATTTACACGAGAGCATCTCGTTAAAAAGAGAGACAATACGACGAAGGAGTCTCGAGCGAGCCTCTTTCTTCCCGCCCAACAAACAGCTAACAACGAGCATCGGCTGGACGATGATCTGACACAGGATAAGGACAATATTGACCAAGCGAACCATTTTGCACTTCACCTCTTATCCCCTTAACGTTACATCAGCGAGTACAGCTGCTCGGCACTGGAGCCTTTCGATCGGGTCGTCGCAGCCCCAACGTGGGCGAAAAAAAAATCCTCCGTCAGTAGTTTTCAGTATTGATTTGGTCTGGTCTTCGCTCATCTCCCGGCCCTGCCGAGCTCCTCGAAATTAGTAAGGGAAAGCGAGCGTCAGAGGTGGCCAATAAAGCCCCTTCTGTATCAGTGTTTTGGGGGTGGGAGGGGGGAGGCGCGTTGCTGCCGCGGCACCGGTGAGACCTTGCTCCAGTAACCTCTTGACCTAGTGGAGGTGGCGCCATCCTCGGGGGAGTGCGAGTCAGTTGGAAAAGTCTGCTGCTCCGGGCTGTGTGGCTCAGGATGGACTTCCGACGGACTTCTGGAGTCCTGACGCGCACTCTCGAAGCTCTCGTGCGCGGTGTTGCGGGGCTTATTTCTTTTCTTTATTTTCCATTCGAGGAGACATATTTCGCCTGGCAGCGGTGAATCACCTTTTGGAAGCGAGACAAAAAAAAAATTCCTCGCTAATTCCTGGAATTGCCGTCGCTTTTAATTACGAGTATTTTTCATAAGCAATTATACGAGCGAATTGTTGTTGATGGCGCATGTACAGGCGCTCGCTCTACTGGACAATTGAATTGAAAAATTTTTTTAATTAATTCCAAGAGGTGGGAAATAGGGTAGCTGTGATTAATTTTATTACGCGAAGGTGCTGGATGTTGGTTTTCGCAAAATTCATCAATTTTCTGTACAGATCTTATTACAGATCTTACTAGTCAGTCCGGATTGTTATTATCATTGGGGCATACATCAGCATCGTATTCGAGCGAGAAACTCTTTTTATAAATTGAAGGATATTATTTTTATGCTAATGTGTGTAATATTTCGAGCAATATTATGTATTTTCAATGCCTAACTTGTGTTGGTCGTATTACGAGGAGGTATCTTATTGTCAAGTAATCACGAAAGAAAGAAAAAGGAAAGAAAAAGAGAAGAAAATCAATATTCAATCATGATTGTGAATATTAAAAATTTATCGAACCTTATGGTGAGCTGGAATACAAGTAATAATTACTTCTGCAATCATATTGCGAAGAGTGTAATTATTATCCTTTGTAGGAATGCTTTTCAATTAGAACGGAAATTAGAAATTGTAATTTGTGGTATTGACCATAAAGAGGGATACCTATATCCATATCTATATATATATATATATATATATATATATATATATAGGATATATATATGTAGGATATAGATATGGGATATGGGATGTGGGATATAGACATGTACATGTGTGTATATATATAAAGAGTGATAATGAAAGAGGGGATGAGTGTGAGGGGGAGGGGAGGAGAGGCGGAATAGAGTGAAAACGAAAGGGGGAGTTCCGTTACGTCATCGGAATAGAAGGAAATGTCGTGATATCGATCGATTCTCCCCTTGGTAACTCTAAAAGTCCATCAAATGCTAAGCTAACAGCCTTAGTTGAAATCAATTCAACTTCACAATGAACTTTTATTCCGTATTGTATCTTTTGAGCTTTATAAATTGAGAAAAATGTATTTTACACCTGTATTTTACAAACGAATAAATCTTTTGATTAACGTACAAAGCCGATTTACTCACTAATGAAAAATACTTGTATGCGCGACGCTGAAATTTTCCAGCTCGACTTCTTGCATGCACACGATTGCATAAATCTCATTGCGTGTATATTAAAAAAAATTAATTTCATTCGAATAACCCCTGCGTGTGACTTTATTTTTCTTTCTTTTTTTTTTCCTTCCCATTCAGCAGCGACACAATCCTATACTTGTTATTCGTCAACCTTGTCGTTGAGTTTATAGAAATTAATAGGCGAAATACTTGTATAGAATTCGTGAGAGAATGCTGCTCGTAAAAAGATAAAAGAAAATTTGTCAATTTGTAGACTGTTAAAATTATTTTAAAGTGTATTTTAATTTTTCTAATAAGGAAATGGTGCCTTATTAGTGGCATTCTTATTGCAAGGAGAAATGAAACGGCAATTTGAATTCAAAGTTTTTCACGTAGCTTTTAATTATCGCACGTCTACCGCGCCTTCAAATTCATACCTCCAATACAATATCGAGCAACTTATTTCTTTTTAATTACTTTCAATTGAAATCCTTCACTTTCCCCATCTATCCTACCTACTATCGATCGTAATAACGAAATATTTTGTCACCTTCGCCTTCTCGCTTGCCGATTTTGTCTAAAAATTACATCCCGAAAGGAAGATGACCGCAAAGCTCCAAGACACATTTACATTGAAATTTCAGCGGAATCCCCGGGGCGGCTTATTAGCGGTGGCTCACTTAATCCAACATTACGTGGTGGCGACGAGCTTTCTCGCATTCTCCCACGTAATGAGCCCCGACACGGACGCAATATTTATTCCAAAATAATATTCGTCCGCGAGCGCACTCAAGTTCGGTGATCCGAGATCCCACGAGGAGAAAGCTACACGGCACTTTCAATTGCTCCACGGCCCTCCGACCTAACCTCCTTTGTCTAATAAATGCAGAGCTCCGTCCCGAGGCTCCCACCTCTACTGCGATTCGGCCGAGTCTGCAACAAAGCAGTACTCGTCCACCTGCAATTAGGCCAAGTTTTTTTCAGCGATCTTCGCCTACCGTTCGTTGGATCATCGACCCTGTGACCCCGTGCGAGGATCGCTAGGATACCCAGTGACATCCCACTTGGATTACCTAATGGAGGGAGAAAGGTCACTCAAACTTCCTTTGCTCTCTTTGTGCTCTTCTTATCCGCCTTCACCCCTTTCATTAAACCAATCCAACACGCACCAAGTCGACCGTATCCTTGCTATTCCTGGAGGCTCTTGGCGGCGAATTTTATTTACATTCCTGAGGCCTCTGCCGCTCCCCCTTCTCTCTTCTCCCCGTTGGCTCGACATGCGCAATATTTTTGTATCAAAAGGACGGGGAATTTATTGTCCCGAGGGAATCGAGTTTGAAATTTGTAAAAAACATTGCATCGGTCATTTTGGCAGATGACACACGGTGATCTTTGACATTTGTCAGCCACCTAACTTATATAGGCCACTACTCTATTCGAATGCAGGTTAGCCTACGTAGGAATAAACTAATTGTAAGCAGATATTTTCAATGGATTATATGCTACTTCTTACCGATAATAGCTATACCTGAAAAATGAATGAACGGTCTATATTTATCAACCCCAAGCCCATTATTATTATTATTATGCGCAGATGGCTGAACTGTATTTACACTAATGTAGCATGCATAGGCACAATATATTATTATCTTTGCTTGTCTATACGGCGGCTTAGAATTCACCCGGCTATGACGTCATCCCGCTCATCTTATTCCTCCTTTATGAATGATCTATTTTTTAACCACGCTATTTTCGAATTCGATGATTTAATAATAAAGGCTTCTCCTTGAATCAGTGCACATTTGTTCCCAATGCAGTTCCAACGTTATTATACAGTCTGAAATATATTACATTGGGCTACCAAATTCAAGTCAATTGTAGACAATGATTATCGATTCTATTGCTATTGCAGTGCTTGCTGCCTTTGGAATATCACACTTAATAAAATGGAAGGCAACATTGTTGGCGCTGCACGCTACACAATTTCCAATTAAATCAGCTATTGTATAAATCTTAAAATATTGTTAGTTCGTCACATTTTATCACATTTTTTTCAATTCGAACGTGCCACCCAGATATTCACAGTTGCATTAATAATGCCACGAATGGCCGAATAAGTTGAAGTATATCGAAATTAAGTGAATTGCATTCCAGCCTTACGAGAATTTCATGAAATTGTTGGTGCAAATTTGCCGAGCAATGCCTGTTAACCATCAAGAGCTTTTTTCATTACTCCCAGATGACCATGGCGGTCTACCGACTATATCCGCTGATAAAAATCAATGCAACCAAATCTCTCGTGTATTGTTGATTCGTGTGACTGGCGATGAAATGTTCGTTTCTATTTCTAATCTGTTGCCTCCTCACATGCAAAAGCCTTTATTATTGTCTATACTAATTACCTTGTACAGAATAATGGGTTTAGTGATTTGACGTTGACATTGTCCGAAATATCCCAATATACACGCGTGTAAATAATCATAATTATAATTAATTCGAATTATTTAAGGTAAATAAAGCCTTCTTACAGCACTTGTTAAAGTCATAGAAGCCTGATTTATTTTCTCGTTGCGAGTAGAAGAATAAAGAATCCCTTTATCATAATTAATTTAGAAATGTGCGTATTTCAAAATATTTAGATAAATTTCATATAGAATATACAGCCGACAATTTCGCGGGCATTCATTTTTCATGCGAAACACGCTTGTAATGCGAAACAACTATATTAATTTCGTTGGAATTTAATGCAAATAATCCTCCATTTTCATGTCGACGTATCTCCTTTTGCGCATAAAATAAAAATTGACACTATGCGAATTCCAATTCAAAGTATGTGCTATTTGCAACCCCCGGGGCATTAAATGCTGCTGTAATTAATGACCCTATTTATCATTACAATACCTTTTCCGCTCATTTGAATATACTGGTAATAAGGAACATGAAATTTCACACATAACGCCCGGACTTTTATCGCTCTCGAGATAAAAATGATGTCGAGCATATGGAGGGCGAAGCGAGGGCGAAGGGAGGGCGAGGGCGAGGGCGAGGCGAGGGTGATTGCTCAAGGAGGGCAGTGGAATAAAGGAAGACGAATAACATCGGTAAATAGAGCGCAAAGTGCGGCAGTTGGCGGATGGGCGTAGAAATGAGGGGGGGGGGGGCTGGGGCGGTGTATGGGGAGACTCGTAGGACACGTCCGAAGGCGTTGCATTTCCCAAGCAACAACCCCATCGTCGCCGTCGCTCAGCTGTGTCGTAAGGCCCTGGCCGACCGCGACACTCGCCCGGGGCTCCATTACATCTACAAGGCTTGAGCGCGCGAGTGTGGGTGCCGACCGGATACCCTTCCATTTACATACGCGAGCGATATCCTTAGTCCAAGGGATCGTCGTTTACGGAATTGAAAGTAAGACGCGCAGAGAGACTCCACTCCCCCTCTCTCGACCCAGCCAATGTCGATCTCGACAATATCCCTTTGCTCCACCGACTGCTTCTGGGAAATCAATGGCCCTTTCTTCATCGCTAGATTGCCTTGTTTATTCAAGGGAAATGGCGAAGTTAAGCTCGAATGTTTGGACGAAATTTGCCGACGTTCGCCGAACGAATAAACTTACATTTGTTATTTCTGATTAGCCACCGTCAGTTTATATATTGGAAAAATAATGCTCTATCTTTATCTCCCTTCCATTCTCTGCTAATTTCTATAATGCCTGATCATATAAATGATAAGCAATTATTATCGTTGTTGGGTAAAATAAATTTGATTCGTAGCGTAGCACTGATGGAATTTAATTTTAAGCCAACTCCGCCTCGACTTTCTAC
Source organism: Ceratosolen corneri (assembly GCA_030522565.1). Classification (NCBI taxonomy): domain Eukaryota; kingdom Metazoa; phylum Arthropoda; class Insecta; order Hymenoptera; family Agaonidae; genus Ceratosolen; species Ceratosolen corneri. The sequence goes on from JAPYYT010000418.1 coordinate 10,447, forward strand.
ATGTATTTGATTTAATTACCGTGTAAGTCTGAGCTTTACCAGCTACGTGCATACTTCAATTTCGTCTGATGATGCATTGAGCAAGAACTGCTAAAATTGAAATTGCTTAAAATTCGCGTAAACTTAATTTTGTTGCGAGCAAATGTAAATATTAGCCTCCATATTAAGGGAAGCTCGGCATTGCGTCCAATTTAATAAGTTTGGAGTTTTGCAGAGTTTGTCCAAGATTAGTAATATACTTTTATTTGTTTACCTGCAATTTAACGCCCAACTAGCTCTTCGCCCCCCCCCCCAACTTCTGCATCTCCCAGCCGTGCTCTTCTACGATATATTGGCCGTTTAGGCAGCTCAAATCTTCTCTATTGCACACATCCAGAGCGGGAAAAATATATACCCTCTATACACGTACACACACAGAGACAGGAGAGACAGGAGAGAATAATGAATGCGGGCTGTAAGCCACGCGGGCTAATCTCGTTTAATATATATCCATGTTATTCTTAATCTGGCGATATTTTTTTCTCCCCGCGAGCCCCGCCACGATGGTCATGCTGTTAAAGGCTTCGTGCAACTCGGGGCGAGAAAAAAGGCCTTGTACAACTTGTCAGCGCCAAGTATAATTATTAGTGGGGCGCACGCCAGTTGAAGCCCGGCGTAATGGTCGGGCTACTTCCGGAGCTCGGGCGATGAAGTATCCACGGGCCCCCGAGATTACAGGGCACGCGATTCTCACGCAATTCCTTTCCTCCCGTTTAACTCGCCAATTAGATATTCCACTTTTCATTAGTGGGGCAGACGACTGCTGCATTCCTCCTTAATTTTCCACGGCAATCGGGCACGCGCCCAGTTCCCCATACTTGCCGAGAGATAATCTCGATGTGAGACCAATGGAGATTGTGGAGGTAAGCAAGTACCATTGGCGCCTTATTCTATAAATAGCGAGCGAGGAGTGAGATATTGGAGTGCAAGGTGGGCTTAAGGATAATAGATTGAGAAAAGCGGTGACATTGTGTAATGAATAACACAGCGAAATGGCTAGAATGAGGAAGAAAAGTGGGGGGAGGGGGACGGAGGCGAGGAAGGATGAAATATTTAATGGATAAATTTGATTGAATGTTTGAAATATCCCGTGAATAAGAGATGGCTGCTATACTTGGAGATACTTGATAGATCAGTGGGAAGTTCTCGTGGAGACTTATTCACTCGGCTCGGAATATAATTTTATTTGTATTCCAAGCGATTGCTGATAGAGGCACATTATACGAGCCTCCTGCGAATCTCTTGGGGGAAAAACGTATTATGAATATGAATACTCTAGCCAATATCATACGAAGGTGACATTAATAAGAACGCGTAATGTCTCGGCTTTTACGACCACTCATTCCCTTCTCTTTTTCATTTCAGATTTTCAGAAGCTCGAGCGTGAGGCGCGGATATGTAGGAAACTTCAGCATCCAAATATCGGTAAGTCACAAGCAATGTTTTACGAATACACCTTAATCCTCCCTCCTTCACTACGTCACTCGCTCAATCGAATTACGAAGGACGTTAATGTTATATCGCCCAAGTGCGTTACCCGCGAGCTCCTCGACCACCCACCCACGCAATCGTGTTGTTGTGGCACTCGTGCGAAATTGGCTGCAAATATAAGAGCGGGAGGAAATGTATTATCCACGTGCGTCGTGTCTTCCTTTTCGCGTAGCAGGAAGGAGAGGCGAGGGTGGCAATTACCGGAGATAAAAGCGTCACGCACACGCCACCCATCAACGCATCGATCCATTCCCTGACGCACGCAAAATATTCATCCTGGAACTGTATAACCACGTAGAATACTTGGGCCTGACTGGTAAGGCCCTCGGCCCCTCAATGGGGATATTATGGGCGAAATGAAATGGCGAGCCGCTTGGATATCATTACTTTCATTATGAACGACACTGGAGCTTGATGAGGAAAAAGCATAATACCACTTGACTATTTCGTGCCAAATCTCCTTAACCCATTTAGATGATTTATCGCGAGTACCCAATGGGATTATAATTATTTATTGCACATTTGGTTACAATGGGAAATGAGCTTCAATTTAGAAAATGGCACTTTTTCCTCCCACCCCGTCCACACAAAATATCCACTTTTGGAATCGGGATGAGATTAAATTTTCGCCTCTTCTTTTCTCCCCCCCCACGATGAATTAATTATGGCTTATTTAATTGTGATCGATAGTATTAAAGGGTCACCGTAAGCTGCAATATGGCCTTAATAATTAGAATTATTAAAGAGTAAATTAGCAACTGAAAAGTAATCGGCTTATTAGCGACATTGCCTCGAGATATCGATACGATGAGAATATCTTGGTATTACATTTACTGGATTCGAGACAAGAATTATGAGAAAAAATAACGAGAATAAAATTCTTTTGCTACCAATTTGCAATTGCTTTTCGCAATAATGCCCGAGAATGTGATAAATAATTGAATTAAAAGGGGAGTTGAGGATTTCGTGGAGCATGAGCGTCGATTATAAAACAAATAACAAGTCTGTGACTGCAAAAATCGATACTCCTGTTATAAATGAAAAATCAAGAGAGTAAAAAAGGGAAGTTGGAATTTTATTGTCACATTGCTGGGAGAAAGCAATTCCTTTCAATACAGAAATCATTTTCGCTCGCTCATTCGATCTTGAAATATTTCACAGAATCGAAGTAAATCCAGACAGAAGTTGGAATGCCAGGTACAAAAGACGACTTCGCCCTCCCCGGCAGCATATTTCCACTTTTTAACGTCCCGTATCAGAGAGATTTATGGGGCGAGAGCGAGCCGGAGAAACAAAGTGCGCCGGGAGAAATAAATAGGAGGGGCGAGGGTTGCTTCGTCTCGCAACGCATCTTATCGCTCGTGGACCGGCGTTGAGGAAAAAAATGTCGATGTACGACTCGGGCGAGAGGAGAGGCGTGAGAAGAAAATCGATATCAACCTTCTTCACATGCGTTATATAACCCAGCCGAGTTCGACGTGCTTGTAACATGGCGAGTTCCGGCCAACTCCTACCCCTCGCTACTTTCATTCCCAAGCCAACCCGCCGATTTTAACTCTCATTATTATTGCCAAGCTCGTCTCTCTCTCTATCTCGAGGCGATATTCTAAGCGAGGGATGAGACTGTGGCCATGACCAGCCGAGCTTCAGGAGCTTTCTCCAGGAGCAAACGAGGAGTGGATTTTTGCTGACCGAATAGTGCCCGCCTCCGGCTCCTGGAGCGAATTCGGGGAAGTGAATTTAAGGAAGAAGCGTGGATTATTGTAAAAACTTATTGCGCCGGGACTCTGAGCAGGCTCTGCGAGCTGATCTCTCGCCCCGATTTCGGACGGCGCAAGAACGAGATTGAGATAAGAGGAGGGCCGCCGGGACAGTGCGGACCAAGCCATTTACGGCACCGATAAATCCCGACTATAGCGCACTGGGGGCGGTCGGGGGGTGGGGTTCGGGCGCCATCGCGCACGCGCCGCCTAAACCCACCGGGGCCTCCAAACTCGCGAGTTTTAATAATATTTGCACCTGTGTTATTATATGCGGTATTGCTTGCGCCAATGCACAACTGCGGCTGCCGCCTGCGCATTCGCCCTCCCTCTCTTACGGACAGAGACACGTTGTTCGGCTGACGCTGCAAGCCGCCTACGAAATCCCCGAATGTCTTTTATCGAGGAGAGCTTGGGAATAATTCTGCGAAGCCGGGACAAATATTTCATAAAACTTTTTTAACATGTGAAATGCCCACGTTTTTTTTCTGTCTTTCTCTTCTTTTTAAGCAAGCAAGGAAGAGGTCCGAGCCGCGCGCACTTCCACCAGTCTTCTGCGTTATGCAAATTTTGTAGAATAAGTAATGCAATAAATATGTAGTTGAGTAAGGAGGAGGCGGGGCGGCGGACGGTGGGTAGGTGGGTGGGGGTGGGGTGGGGTGAGAGGGTGGGGGTGAGAGCTACTGACATTGGTGATTAATCAACATTTCTTTTTATTCGCAAATAATAGTAATAATAATAATAATATGTTAATGCAGTGCGATCTAGCTAGGAGTGCGAACGTTTTATTCGACATGTTCTAAATTAAAATATGATAAGGCATCATTAAAGAGTCCTAGAGGCGATCTAATTGTATTATTATTATTCTGCAGACCGATATAATTTGAAAGTCATATTTCACGAAGAAGGAGGTAAAGTATTCAATGCGCAAGGCTAAAATATCCTCTCATCCGCAATACAGTGATACATTAAACATGGCAAGATGGTCGTTTGAAAAATCTATAATTCTCTGAATAATTCCGCTAGGTCTCGATAAATATTCGCTAAGCACGAGAACGGCATTAAAAGACTCGAGCGCCAGTTGAGCAGAAAGCCCGTTGTGTACGTCTTATGTCACATCTCCGTTAAACAGTCCTCTGACACGTAGTCGGCGTACCGACTATTGCGTACTCGGTCGGTATAATGTGTGTCTGAGGAATTTTCGTAAAAGTGGGGCTGCCGAGATGGGAAAATGGCCGTGGCAGGACGACGGGGCCAGTGCGAGTGGGCGCGACGAGTGCTCGTGTCCTTGACCAGTGGTGACCGCTGCACGCGGATGTCGCCCATCACTCGAAGTCGGGAACGAGCTCGACGACGAGCCGCTTGGGTGTTTGCCAGTGGCCGACGACAAGCCTCCACCCCCCCCCGCCATCCGCGCCTCACTTTCTTTTGTTATTAATCGCCGTATCACGGGGGGATGCCGATGTGCTTTTAACGATCTGCATCCCGGGCGGCGGGTGCCGCGCCTTTAGCCTCTCGAAACTCTGCCGAGGCTCTTTTAACAACTACCCTTGAACAAAGTACTCGGCTCCCCGCCATTATTTATTTCTCGCCCACGTCAGCTGAATATTCCTGATTCCAGCCTACTATATAAATCAGGCCCTCCTCCCGACAATTTTTTTCTCCACTCTCCGGAGCTTGGCTTCCTCGTGCTCCCTACCTCCTCGCATTTGAATATTCTATTACATTAGACGCTCGGATTATTTATTACAAAGCCGAGAATATTATTGCTCAGCTCTCAAACTCCAATTCAAAAGTCCACGTCAATGCATATTTTTAAATTAATTTTTCATACGCGCTTCTTTACTTACGCGAAGCGCCAATTCAATGTTGAGAGCACCGATATTCATATATATATATATATACACACAAATTAACGATGAAAATTTCTATATATTTTGTTTTTATAAATAATCTTCTTATGTGCCAATTAAGGCTTTAACTTGGTGGCTTGCAAAGTATGATTTATTACAATGTATATATATATATATATATATATATATATATATATGGCTTATTTAATTGAAAAGATTGTCGAATACTTTATCATTATTCCCGTTGATTTACGGGAGTGATATTAGCAAGAAATTTTCCATTCATTTACATAAATTTATCAGCCTCAATGTAATTAATTTCTTCGTCTTTCTTCGCAAATAAATAAACTGTCACATCCTCTTTTGATGTCTTCGGAAGGATGGCTTCGAAAAATAACATCGCAAAACGGTTGATTAAGCGAAATTAGTAAAAATTGCCATTCGTAACTGCCGTTAATGAAGTGCTGGGAATTATTCTTTTTTGCTTCAATGTGATTAAAATACAAAGAAAAGATGTAAATTATCAGATTGTTATTCATCGACGTTAAGATACTGACACTCGATATTATACATATAATTTAAATGTAATTTGAAAGAATTATCTTAATATTTCATAAGAGATAAGATATGCATATACTTTATATATATATATATGTCTTTCTGTTTTTCTTTCATCCGGAAAAATAATTATTTCATCGCATTTACTTTTTAATTTTATAACGTTAATAAAATTAGTTTAACTAACGTTCAACATACGCAATAATTATATGGCACCGAGCAGATCCTCTTGCAATTATTTCAGCTAATTATTTGTTAATATTTTTCTTCTATTTCTACAAAAAAGAAAAGAAGACACGGAATATCATCATACAATTTACAAATCAATTCAACGGTAAAAATCTATCTTATATGGCCTATAATTTATTAATGTTAAATTATAATCAATGAACTTAAACTTAGTTTTTGATAATAAACATTGTTAAGAAACGTGACTTACAAGCGAATTTATGAGTAAGGAAGTTTACTAATTAGCCTATAGTTACAAAATAACAATCTAAAATTAACGTAAATACAAGTGGCTAAAAACAAGCTGGGGAAAACGTATTCTTACATCTTTGCAAGTGAAGTGAAATTTAATAAAAACAAAATACATTGTTAAAACATCTAATAATTTAGGACGTAAAAATAGATTGTCTATGTATACGGAAGCAAAGGCAATAGGAGCACCGATGAAAATAAACGAACAAACAGAAAAATCTAATTTAAGTACGAAAAATTCAAAGAAAAAAAAAAACAAGGAAAAAAGAAAATAAAAAGAGAAAGAAAACCATCATCCTGCAATGTTCTCTTAAAGACAGCGCGCGAGAAGCGCTGCGAACAAACCGACTTTCAACAAAGATAAAAAAGCGCCTTGAGGTAGCATCAAGTGTAGGCATATAGATTATTACTCGACATTGTACCCTCCTTCCTCTCCTCCGACCACACTAGCCTGCTTTCCAACTCAATTCAACCCCCCCCCCAACCCCCTGCAGCACAGCGAAACCGCGCCTTGTCCTTCTAATCTACGAGTGAATCCGCGGCTGATGGACCGACCCTCTTTGACACTGCTGCGCACTTTCCTTCTCTCGTTGCGACTTTGGGCTCCAGCTCCAAGCATTTCGATAGATTTGCCGGCCTCGTCGAACGGAGCTCTATTTCCTCCGGACGACTCGCGCGTCTTTGCCTCCGCTAATCGATACGACCTCCTGCTGCCCGTGCGTGCGCCTCACCATCGGCACATCCTCGCTCTCCGTGTATTGCAAAAGGAACGAGACAACCAAGTGCCCCTGGATACTATCCAGCTACGGATGCTTCGCGATTTGGAAAAGTTGGCCTCCAAATAATTAAGCGTAAATTCGATTGGCCGGCGTCGCCTCAAGAGCGAGATGCTAAGGTAGCTCGGGAGACAGATACTCGCCAAACATTTCGTAGCTTTTATTTTTTGTCCGAGACTAAATAAATAGAGGTATATATAGAGATATATATGAAGAGAAATTAAAAATAACCGTGGCCGTTTGAACATCTTAGTGAAATATCGCGCTTTAGCGAGTGAAGCGAACGAATTGCATTTGATAAAACGGCCACGACGCGCCCAGAAAGCAAATCTCGGCAAATCTGCCTCTAGATTACCTGACGGATGCATTTCAATGGCAGGACGCTAGTCCCACTCTTTGCTCCATATGCGCCTATTTATTCGTCTTTAAGCCCGCGAGTGATCCATAATTCATAAGAAGTCGCCAAGTATATTCTCCCAATCGCGTCTCCGTAGTAAATTAGCACGTCCACTCTGCGTTTCAGCGCGGCAAAAGAAAGTTCAGCAGTCCGGCTATTGATATTACTCGCCGGCGAGTATTGATCAATGCTTAACGAATGCAAGCCGTGTATTCTCTGTTTGTTCCGAGTACACGGCCATTTAATCGACGAGCATAATATCGATTAGATACCTCGCGAGCCGAGCCGGCATCGCCTTTACCCTCGCACCTCTCCCTCCGGACGATGCTGCCGCGTTTCAGCCTCCCGCCGCCTCTCCCTCTTCATAACCAAGTGGGCAACGCTATTGGGCCCCGACCCTCATCCCACTTGCCACGATCTTCGATTTATCCCGATCGGCCAATAAAAACCTGGCCGACGAGGAGCAATTGTCACGCGACAACGGGATCCCACAATTGGCCGCGTTCGCCATTAGTTCGCCACTGGTAATGCCGGCCAAGGAGTTTTTTAAACGGGGCTTACAGCTTCCATCGGGAGGCTAATAATTTCGAGGAGGAGGACGAGGGTCGTGCCAGCGCTTCATATTAGCTAAGATATTGGCTCGCGGACACATCTTTAACATTTAATTGAACATCGTATATTTATAGATGGCTTTACTCCTAGTTTTGCCAACGTACGTCCCGAACCACCGCTCTCGCTTGCTTTTAAACACGAATCGCGTACTTACTGCCACGGACTCTTCAAAATCCGCCGTTATAAATAGTTTGCCACTGACGTGCGAAGTGCAAGTGCGAAGGTTGCACGGAAGTGTGGGTGGGTGGGCGAAGGATGAGGTGGGGGAGGTTGAGGCTGGTGTTTGACGGGAGAGCGGGAGGACGAGCTTACTTACGAGCTTACTTACGAGCTTACTTATGCAAAGCACGAATTATATGGGGCGGTGGTAGCGCGAAGCTGAAAAGGCAAACGCTTTTTCGTCGAGGATTAATCGGCGATTTGCTCCTCTCGTACGTACGGGAGACCCAAGACTTTCGTGGATGTGACTAATTAGGTTGGCTTGGAGCGGAATTCGAGCGATGGATTGCCGCAAGCCATTTATCGTGAATGCTCGTTCAATTAGAATGTGGCATCCGGCCTGGAAGATAACATCCCGTGCAATGTTGTCTTGTTTCGGAGGAATGTTGTGGACGGAGTGCTCGGAGGTCCCGTTGGAAGTTGACGGCGCGCATTGTACGTGAAATATGTGGGTATCGAGATTATTTTTAAAATTCATGACTTTATGGGAAGTAAATGTTGAAGCGAATCTGTCAAAGGACCTTTACTTCGTAGATATATGTATTTGTCTGAGTCGTCGCGGAAGTTCGTAAAAGAAGGTACGCGTACGTCTCTTGATATTGTGCTCGCGATGTAGAAAATAACGTACATACTTGTTATACGTGAATTAATATAATGTTGTGAGATGGTTACATATTTGAAAATAATATTCTTTATAAATAATATTCTCATATAAAATTGCATAGAAGCAATGGGACAAGGTATTGCGTAAAAAAAAAAGAAAAAAAGAAAAAAAAGAAAATAAATAAAATGCGACATCCCACGTATTTGTTTATTTTTCTTTTCCTCGTAAGGCGGGCATTAAAAAAAAGTTTTAAAATAGCTCGTAAGATATAGGGAATTTAAATTTATATAAATAAACGTCTACGACCGTGCGGATAGCCTCAGATATATGCCTAATTAATTATTTCCATAAAATATACCAATGAAATATAGTGGCTTTTCTTTTGAGCTTTAAATGCACGTAAATGCACGAAGATTTATATGATCTGCGCAAAGTCAAATATAATTCTAAGAAATTAGGCGTTGGCACATAAAAAGCAGTAAAATGTGCATATGCTTAATTAATGGCTTCTGCTGTAATACCTTCTCTTTCGCGGTATTTTTTTTTTTAATGTATCTTGTTATTTTTATCCACCGTGTAATGGACGTTACTTAGTATACTTAAAATTTTTATGGAATACGAAGTAAAAGCGAGTTTATTTATGATAGCAGTGTGCCCTATCCGCTCCCTGAATACTTTATTCGATCTACAATTTACAATTAACGCGTGCTGGATGAATTCGATTATTTAAACATTTATTTAAACATTTATGCATATGGAGTTTGGCTATTCGACAAACAACCACCAGCATTTTCCTCGATAAAGATATGTTTGTTAAAAAACAAAAAAAAACTATTGATAACTATTAATAGAACACAAGTCTTGGTTTTATTTTACTAGAATTTTAATTAAAGTCTTATTTTTATTGTCGTCGTCCTCGTCGTCGTCGTTATTGTTATCATTATTATTATCATTATCATTATTATCATTATTATTATTATCATTATTATCACTATTATCATTATTATTATCATTATTATTGTTATTATTATTATTGTATTTGTTATCACGATGGTAGTATTATTGTATTTGATTCATCAAAAATTGTTTATTTAAATGAAATTGTTTAATCATTGGCTTTACGACAATTGCACTTGCCATTTAAATAAAGGCCTAGTTGTACTTTAATTGCACGTGTAAGTCTTGCCAATTTCCAAGTATAAAAACTTGGATGCAGCGCGGCGGGACTTATCCCATGCCATTTAAAATTGATCCCAAGGGAGAAGCGATTTTAATGTATAGATTGAAAAGTAATTTAAACTTTCTTTAACGACTCGTTGAGCCGCGCCGAAAATAATTCGAACTTCCAGGCAGAGACGTCGCGGAAATTTAAACTCGATCTTCCTTGTTGTTACAGTAAGACTACACGACAGTATACAAGAAGAAAACTACCATTACCTCGTCTTCGACTTGTAAGTATCTCGGCGACAGGAGCTTTAGGTATTAAGTGCGCTACTCGAGCGATCGGAGGTGCTCACGTTTTGCCCACAACTTGCAGGGTCACCGGTGGTGAACTCTTCGAGGACATCGTCGCCCGGGAATTTTACAGCGAAGCCGACGCCTCGCACTGCATCCAACAAATCCTCGAGAGCGTCCACCACTGCCATTACAACGGCGTCGTGCACAGAGATCTAAAGGTACCGCCACCACCCAATCACCCTCAGGCCCTACGATCCCACCCCCATTCACCCAACCACTCCCACACCGTACATTGGATATTTGCGTGCTAGCGTTAGAAAGCACTTGGGGCGATTAATCGTATTGTTAAGCGGCTCGATCCCACTGGCCGCAATTTCATTTATAATATTACCGAGCGCTTCATTCCAGCCGGAAAATCTGCTCTTAGCGAGCAAGGCCAAGGGAGCCGCCGTCAAGTTGGCGGATTTCGGATTGGCGATAGAGGTACAGGGCGACTATCAGGCGTGGTACGGTAAGTTGAGCAACCCTCTCTCCTTCTGGATTCAACTGAAATTTCAGTTGGCATTATCTCTCGCGACTTTTAAGTTGCCCCGAGATAATATCATGGCTAGTCGACACTTGCTTATCACATAATATCAAAATAATACCGTTCTCTCTCAGTCCAAAATTTTCTCATCTCCATTCAAGTTTAACTACAATGTCAACTACAATATTAATACATTCACCAAACCAACAATCACCAAATATTTGCATCTTTAATTATTCAGGACTTTATGAGCTTTCACTAATTATTATAACCACTAGTTTTCAATTCAATTGTCTCTTATATTAAATGTAAGCCATTGTCATTGTCATCGTTATTACTGTTATACAAATATGTAGTGCTCGAGTTTGCAATTCCATTTTACATTGTCATTCCGAGTTGCGTAGAGATTAGTTGCGCAGAGAGCTGCTTAACGGTAAAGAATGTGAATTAAAATTTAAAAAGTCATTCGATTTATTCATTCGAGTGAATCATTTAACTTTATTGCCTACCTCTGTGTGTAAAAGTTCTCGATATTTTTAAGTCTTCGTAGCGGCAATGACAATTGCTCCTCTTAATATTGAGATGGAATAACCTCTCTAAGCACATTCGAAGTAAAGTTCACTTTTTGATTAATTGCATGGACCGATTTATGAAATACGTAGGTTTCGCGGGAACGCCCGGCTACTTGAGCCCGGAGGTACTTAAGAAGGAGTCTTATGGTAAGCCAGTGGATATTTGGGCCTGTGGAGTTATCCTTTATATCCTACTAGTTGGTTACCCCCCATTCTGGGACGAAGATCAACACCGATTGTATGCGCAGATTAAAGCCGGCTCCTACGATGTAAGTCATGTGGAACTTATTAGCTTGTAGTATATGTCCCACGATCGTCCCTCCGTTACATTTGGCTGGCTATTCTCTTTCAGTATCCAACACCGGAATGGGATACCGTCACACCAGAAGCGAAAAATCTTATCAATCAAATGTTGACGGTGAATCCGACCAAAAGGATTACAGCCAACGAAGCCCTCAAGCATCCCTGGATTTGCGTGAGTTCGCCATGTTATCTCGTTACGACACACACACACACACACACACGCACACGCACACACAGATCTACATCCGTTTAATCATTTGATTAATTAATTCTTCTTACGAGATGTCGTTACTTTGTTTTCAGCAACGTGAGCGCGTCGCGTCTGTGGTACATAGACAACACACCGTTGACTGTTTGAAGAAATTCAATGCCAGGCGCAAATTAAAAGTGAGTTCATTCTTGATTGCGATATTCCTTGTTTTATTATTATTATTCAGGTTACATAGATTATACAACGGAAATTATATTACCGAATTTTATTCACTTTGATAAAAAAAAAAAAAAAAAAAGAGAAAAATAACTAAGAGTAATTTCCAAAATTTTTGATTCATTTTTTTACTGTATAATTTTCAAATTAAATGCTTTAGTTCTGAATATAATAATTAATAAAAAATACCATTGTCGCATAAGCTCGTTATTATAAATACGCATATGTAACAAAGGCTTGATATTTCAAATTCAGCGACATAATTCCAATATAGTTGTACATGAAAAAGTAAAGCTTAAAATTTAATACGATTTTACTAAGTATCATTAATACTGATGATTGAAGGAATTGAATAACATTTATTAGTTATATATACATATACATATATATATATATATATATATATATATAGTTGGAAGGGAGTATTCGGGCAGAGGTGTAAATACATAGTAAACAAGTTGCTCGTTAATTTAAATAATTAAGCTGCAAGTAAATGCGTTGCTCAGTGGGTCACATTACACGTCACATTATCCGAGCTCCTTATCTTAGCGCGAGTCATAAAGAATAACTATAACAACGCGAGGCGAGAAAAATAGGAAACAAGAAAATCGAATTTTGCGGCGAACCGAGGAGGGTTAAAATTAAATTACCGCCTCACTAATCAACATTGTGAGACGCTATGTGGTTGGGAACCGATTAACGTACGAACAACGTATTGCAACGATAATTCAATAACCACATCGCGTATCCGCAGCACCTTGAGAAACCATAACTGCTGATGATATTACTACCTAATACGTGTACGTGTCGGCGCCAGTGTCGCTTTATCACGACTGCGCGTGTAATGTTTATGGATGATAGAGACTCGGGCTCTTCGCCATTATCGAGTAATGCACGCTTTTCCATATCACCGGGGCTTCGTAAAAGGCCTTCTACCAATGATATCCGCCAAGTGCGCGTTAACCGAATCGATGCCTTCCGCTCCTCGAGCCACTGCCAATGGCAGCCGGAGCTTACTCTTACGCAGCCACTTAACATAATATCAATTGTAAATTAAACGCTTACACATCAAGCGAATTGGCAAATAATATATAGTTGCCCAGCAGCAGCAGCAGCAGCTTCCAAACTATTATTACGCGTGCGTCGAGCGAGTTTGCATGAGAGAGTTGCGCGCGACATTCATTCGCAATGTGATTTACGTCGTGACTGGCTGCGAAGCAATGGGCGCGAGATTTTTTTTTTTCATCAGTCGATGCCGCGCGAAGATGCCGAGAAGAAGTCTGCAATCGCCCAAACACACGCGCAACCATCATCATCATCATAACTTCGCTTTCTCAATTGTCGTCCAGTTATCGCCTGGCACTTGCCTCGAGTGCATTCTGATCGCGCGAGCGTGAAATCCGGCAGACTCCACTCTTGCTTCTTAAAGACGAGAGAGAGAGAGAGAGAGAATTAAATAAAATCATTCGGTCCATTAATGACTTGGTTGGTTCGTTACCGTGAAGGATTTATGTAATCGTAGTAGCTGCGTCATCTGGCACCGCAAATAAAAAACAATGAAAGCACTTAAGAATAAATTTATTCCGTGTCGCTGCGAAGATAAAGCGAATGCCCAGGTGTATTTCAAAACTGAATTCAACTCGACTCGCTAAATAAGAAAATGCCGCTTTACTGCATTCATTAATTCAATTTCCAATATGAATTTACACATATATATATATATACATACCCTGACGCACACTCCTCCCCGCCATTTATCCCCTTAAAAAGTTAATCTGGGCGCAAGCTCGGCCACCTCCCTTTCGCCAGAAAGTTAGAGAAAGTTTAAATGAAGGCTCATACGTCTGTTTGCAGGGCGCTATTTTAACAACAATTCTGGCAACAAGAAACTTTTCAAGTAAGTATGATGCACAACGTAAGTATCTCCGGCCCTCTTCAACATTTCATGGATATAAATTGAAACCTCGATAAGCCATCATTCTCAATCCAACGTTCTTTTATGACATTCTATTAATCTTTTTCTCTCTTCCCATTTTGCTTTCACGAATTCACCCCACTTATCTTTCCAACGATCAAAATGATTATTTATGCATTGTCGTCGTTATAGACAATAATTTTATCGCTAACTGTTTTTTGTGAATACATATTACTATTATCCGTATCGACGTGCTCATCAAATATTTAATAAACATTAACTATAAAATGTGATTTTAATTTTTTGGTTGCGTTTAATTTAAAAAAAAGTGGGATAAGAATATGAGGGTAGAATGTTCATAAGGAGGCTTTAGTTTTTTTTTGGTTAAATACGTTAGTGAGGTGCGTGGATGCGTGTCACGAGCAATTAGTACGTACATATCTGTACATAGGCACATGTACAAATGTAATATCGCTCTACTTGCTCGTTGAACACCCAAATGACATGCACAATTTATATTCTAAGTACATTCATACTCTCATTAAATTTAGTTATATCACGTCTATATATACATATATGTACATACATACACACATATGTATATATATATATATATATATATATATATGCACTTGACTCGCACTTTACATAGATCATTGTATAAGTAGCTTATCCAGAAATTTCTTTATTGATGGAAACTCACATTTTCGGTAGTAAAGATACACTAAATATCTAAATTTATCATATAGATTTCTGGTTAATGCTCTGCTAGCCCTAGTGGACTCGAGCAATTTCTAAAATACCTCAAATTATAAAATTACGTCTAAAAGTAACTTCAACTGATTGTTTATAGCGCATAATGACGCAAACATTTCACAGATAAAATAGTTCGGTCTTAAGAAATTATGTTTACGTGACTCACGATAAGCCCATCTCTCTATTTCGTAGTTTTATTAGTTTTAGTTAAGCAAGTTTCATTAAAATATTACATATTCGAGATTTTGACAACTAATTTACAAGCTTTTCCGCTCGTGTTTGGAGGAAAGAATGTTAATTGTGTGTTTTGGTCTACTAGTGGCTAAGGGACAAAACGCGAATGACATGTGTTTGGTATTGCCGATGACTACTACTACTACGTAAGCTTGCTCTGGCGGTCGGCAAACTAAAAATAAAATTAAACCACCTACATTATAAATTAATTGAACGGAAAAATCTGCAGATATTTTTTTTTTCAAGTCGTTTATTCCACGTTTGACGTAAAAGGCAGCCTCGTGCTTGATTGGAATTATATATTTTTGACTATTTATATAACAGATGACTACGTATGTTCTCCAAGTTTTGTCGATTAATAAAAATGGATTTTAATATATAATTGCGCATGAATTATTCGACGTCAAAGTAGACGAGGAAGCTTGCTTGGATTCTGAATAAGCTGGATTATTCTGTAATTTCAGAAATATCCAATTGCTTACAATTTTCTCGAGCCTTTCTACTCGGATGTCCAATTCAAATCAATCCAGACGCATTAAATATCCAGAAAATTGAAGCCTGTAAATATCCACTGAATTTACATTTCTAATTACATTTGCTCTAATAGAAAAAATAGAGAGAGATAAAAAAAAAGTACTTCTGTACCACTCTGCTCACTGTATGCTCAATAACATAAAGTAACGATTATGTACGTAATTACGTCTCGAGAGAGCTGTGCGATCGACCGGCACATGAAGCCTCTCTCTAGGGTAATGATCCTACTTTAGCAGAGTAGTTGTACATCATGGCATCTTTATATAATTACAGGTACTTTATGGGTATATAGGTGAATAGGGCATAAGGTACCGGTCACTTTTACATCAAATTTTCATGCAAGAAAATCAAACGTTTGACTGCCTTATTCTCATATTTTAACAAATATTTCCACATTTTATTCTCCTTACTTGTACGATTATCTCTCTCTCTCTCTCTCTCTCTCTCTCTCTCTCTCTCTCTCTCTGTCTCTCTCTCGCTCTCTATCTCTCCGTTACTCTACGTATTTTTTCGCTTCACTTTCACTCTTGTTCGAACATTTACTCTTTTTGTCACATACACGCCCTATCTTTCCCACGTCTTCTTTCACTTTTTTTTTATTATAAATGTGTATGTAATAGTTTCTCTACACTCTGGTACTTACAGTTTATCATCCCCCCCCCCAAAAAAAGTAGATATTGTGAAACAAAACTAAAATAAGAAAGATATTTGTAAATTAATGAAATTTTTCCACATTTTTGTAAGTATAAGTACCGTTTGTATAATTAATTATGATTTAGCATATCGTATTTAAAAAATGTTGTATTACAATTTAAAATTAGAATAATGCTCTACAAATAGAAAATTTTCATGCAAACGCTCCTTCATCGTAAATTTAAATTTTAGATAAAGCATTCTTAAGAAAATGGTGAAAATTGTCTATCAGCCCCTAACAGGTGCCTACATTAAAATTTATGTAAAATATGATTCGATAATGTTAATTATTAAACAATTTCTCTGTCTTAATCTTAATTCATCTCTATTAATCTCTATTTAATCATTTACTTGTAAAACAATCATTCACGGGTATATATTTTATAGCCTACATATTTCTTAAACATATTTTTGGTAAAAAGATGTATTAAAAATAAATACAATTTTCTAATAACAATAAATTATCAAGTATAATGTTGAAAGAAACTGAAATTAATTTTTCTTGTTTCCATATTGTATGTAAAAGACTACAATCGCATTGATAATAATTGGAAAAAATATTTGTTCTAATAGCTAATTTGTCTTTCTCTTTTGTTCTTTGCCAACATTGTGTATCCTCATCATCATCATCATCATCATTATTATTATTATTATTGTTTAATGAAATTAGAATTAAAAATATACATTATTCAATTGGATATTTAAAATAGCTTTTCTTTCCTCCGGCTTTCCGTCCATGCATATTCAGATTATATTACGTATTTATGAATACACGCAGCCTATCCTAAGCCCAATCACCGGGACACCAATACAGACGAATGTCTATATGGATTTAAACACCTGTTTGCTAAGACTATGTGTGCCATTATACATGTAAGTCACATCGGCTGCCTTCACATGCCACGGGCTCTCACAATACATGATATCGTGGCATCAGGAATTAAATGAAGCCTCATAAAAGTTGAAACAACCATAAAACTTAACATAAAACTAGAACAATGTAAAACTTGAGGCCAGAATAATCGCAAGCTTATGAGAAAGTAAAAATCATTTTTAAAATGGTTCGAAAATATGTAAGAGGGCCTTCTGAATTTTAAATTTGCCCGAATCAAAGATTTGGATTTCTTCGACTATTTCTCCATGACATATTACCTTTTAAAATTTCGTATATGGCTTCCAAATGCATTCCATGTTTGCATTACTCCATGGTAAACAATTTCTTATCCATTGAAATGTACGCTAAAAAGTTTTCAAAGCGTATATTTATACAAAAATTGTATTTCGCCTTCGTAACCGACATTATATTACGAAGAGACCATTAATTTGCTTCACGTTTTTCATGCAAATATATAATTCATATATACGGAAATGAATTTAATATGCTCAATCCGATGAATTTGAAGCTCTTGATCATTATCTATATCATTATAATGTTGGCTAATTTTTCAATTACTTTACATAATAGGTGCAGATGTAGAATACAGGAGGATTAGATTATTACGTGATGTTGCATTAAAAAAATTATAGTCTTTACAAAATTTAATAACCGGCATAAGATTATTGTTTCACTTTACTTCGTGTACCCATTTTTTTTTTTTTGTATACACGTATGATATTAAATTAAACATTTGTTAAACAAGTAATAATTCATTTGCCTTAAAGCATCGTATGTATCTCTCCTTTTATTGATATTTCAGAATCGCACAAGCGCATCTAGCAATTATATATAAATATCCGTATGAATTGCAATTCTATCATATATACACACACACACATATACATACATATATATATATGAATGTCATGCGCAAAAGATATAATGCACGAAATGCAAATAAAATAACATCGGCAAGCCAAGCTCCAATCATTCGTTTTGTCATAAAATTTGATATCATAAATGCAGTGAATCATTTGCAAATTTGAATTATCATTATCCTAAGGAATATGGCAATAACGTAAAATGTTGCCAATCAATAAATAATTGATCGAATATTCATTGGCTAATTCAAAAACTTAGGTCTCAAACATAGTTTCATTCGTAATATTTATAAATGGATTTGGGAAATCTTATTCTGGAAAGCTTTCCGTTTGAAATATTAAAACTGTGCTTTAATCTCTAAGAATTGGAATTCCCATGTTCAGATCTATGACATGAAATGGGTCGGAGGTACGAAACGTTTATTTAACTATTAAGTTAATATAATCGTATATGAAATCATTAGCTATAATAAAATAATAAAAAAAACTCCTGTGCGATACATTACTATTCTGAAAAAGTGTGAAACATTTTTTATACGATCATGCAATAAATCGGACAAGAACATAATATTACTTAAAGTGATTTGTGAAGTGAATTTACAATGATATCATTACAGTATTAGAGTCTTTACAAATTTCTCTATTGACAAAAATCTGCTTCACGAAACCATTTACAAAGTACAAATGCACTTTTGCACTCGGCATGAAATTCCCATCTCCTTAAACATCATAAACACTGTGTGACGAACATTATTACTTTTATAATTTGGTCATTAATTTTTAATTATATTTCTGTTACGGCAACACTCCCATCCACGGTATCCTTGTTGTAAATTGAGAATTTTTATTTCCATCAAGTAGAACTTTAGATGTGTAAATTTAGAGATCAATTGATTTGACAAACTAGATGAGGCGACAGATCTCGATCGAGAAGATTATTGTCAAACTAACTGCACTCTACATGCTAATTATTTATTAATGAATTTTTTTTCTTACTTTATCTAAACGCCTGTATTACGTTTGCAATTCGTTTCGTTTGTTTTAACTTAATTTTGTCGGTCGTATATATAGAATAGAAAATGAAAAAGAATGCATTCGTATATATTTTTTTAAAATGCTTAAGTTGAATGTACATATGCATATTAATATTCACTGCGCGGTGTAAAATATAAATCATGTATATATATATATATATATATATACATAAAACCTAATGTGAAATAAACATTAAAGAGAGAAAAGTGCAGATACTAGCAAGTGCATTTTCGTTTTGACTTTTCATTTGATATGTTCCTTTAATTTTATTAATTATTAAAGCTAAATATAATAATAATAATAATAATAATAATCGAACTTATAAATTCATTCACGACTATGTTCGAATTTTCTTTTGTAACCATAATACTTTCTATTCAAAACACGTATTCTGACTCATGAACTAAATTGGTTTTATAAAAGATTTATTGTTTCACTTCAAGAATGACCGCAATCAATAATAATTTATTGTACAGTCGTTCATTGATATGAAATACTCTTTTTTTGAGCCTTGGATATTCGTACCCATTCATTCACATTTTAACATTTTAAATTAACTATATTTTTCCACTATTTATATACACAAATCACGAAATGATCGCGCATAACATACGATACGGATACTCGCTGAAAATAAATCAATGATTATTGACAAATTACACATTTTCTGATCTAACAGTTTCTTGTGGAAAAAAAAAGAAAGAAAGAAAGAAAGAAAGAAAGAAAGAAAGAAAGAAAGAAAAATTGTCACAAAATATTTAATGTTTCTAATCGAAATGTACAAGTAAACGATGTTAATAATAATAAGGTTGTCTGCGTTTGTTTTCTTACGTTGACCCTGTTACTACTCGTGTATCAATCCAATCAAAATTTGCAACTATACCGCCAATCGAAATCACGTGATCGACGCTGTGATCTGAAGAGAGTGGTAAGAATCGTGTTTTACCTTTTTTGTTTTTTGAAACAGACCGTTTAAAACATTTTATGATTTCCAACTAACGCTGTCTAGTACAATTTAGAAATAAAAGGATAAGTTTAAGGGAAGGAGGTACCGACACATATTCGGCGACACGCCGAAAATTGCCATTTGACGACGACATTCTTATTTCATAGATTTACAAGACTCGCAACGAATAGCGCGAATTTAATTCCGAAAATTCCCTTAAAAAATGAAGCCTCTTAAAGCCTTATAATTCGCAGGCATTTTGTGCTTTACGTTGCAATTAATGAAAGTCCAAGTTACATGCAAATTGAAATCGCAATAATAAAGCATTTGTGTGCCAGTTCGATGACATAAATATTTTTCCAATCTTTTACAAAAACAGATTAATGTGCAATGCCAATTTTTGTCACGTGACAGGCTATACTGACCGCGAATCACTCGGCCTTTCTTGTAATAAATGTAATAAAAATATGTTCATCTCGTTAAGGTTGAATATGAGCAAGTTAAAGCTGTTGATTATCTGAAATATTTTAACACTTCAAAGCGTTCCATCGTAAAGCCCTCGCGAGAGATTATTTTAACATGAGTTTTTTAAGATAGTAAAATAGTTGAAGAAACTCATTGGATTAGACGTGAAATGCTTAGTCTTTGATTCAAATGAGGAATTGTTTTAAAGTAAAATTTCACAATACTATATTACAATAGATGTAACAGATCATGCGATTATCTCGGTATTGTATATTATTTTTTAATAGTGGAACTGCCCTACGATCATAAGCAAATATGCTATCGTTTAAAGAATTGAACAGTGAAAAAGTCATTTGAATACAAGTAGAGAGCGGAATAAAAAGTAGAATCAATTGTAAAAATTTAATTATTGATTGTATTACAATTTACCTCCTTTTCTTAAATAACACGATATACGTTTTATCAAACTTTCTCAATAATTTCAATTAACCATAAATATACTGATAATTTAAGAATATCACTTTCTATAGTAATGTAACTGACACTACGCATGAATTTGTTAAATGTCTATGCACGACGCAATGAAAAAAAATTAAATTTCAATACTTTCGGTAAAATAATTGAGTTTTAGTACTTATGATTAATATGAGCATGTTTTGTGTATAATAATATTATTATAATACTCACCTACTTTCATACTCAAGCTAAGCAATTTATTCCATTTATAAGTTTTTTTTTTCTTTTTTTTTTTTCTTTTCTCGTTTGACAATTTTATTCTTCCTAATCCTCTATCTTTCTTTTGACCTCACTCTTACCTATAACATATATATATATATATATATATACATATATATATATATATATAATATTAAAACTGACATCTTAAAAAATAATTCTTTATAAATTTTCTAATTTAATTAATTTTCTTCATTATACTCTATTTAAATATAAAGTTTCAATATTTTTTACACTAGAATGGAAGTAAGCATTTGATTCTTGTCGATGTTGATTATACGAGATATAAATGATTGCTTCCTATTGTATTAAGTGCTTGTTTTATTTTAAATTATAAATACAAACTTAATATAACTAAATGTGCAGGAGCAAAGTCCACGCTTAAATCAATATTACCATCGCAGCTATGAATTTAGTGAAATACAAGTCATCGGGAATATGCAGCCGAATATCTGCTTTTATGACACGCAACAACGAAGTATCTGTGATGGGAAGAGTTCGCACACGAATCAGATAAACAAAAGTGTTTTTTGAAGGAAGGTTGATCGGGCGTGGAGCTGAAAAATATCGAAGTGATATAGTGCGCCATTGTTGGGGAGGCGTAGTTGCACAGCGAAAACTTTTCAGCCCTTCGTCCGCTAAATCGCTCATTCCTATATTTGTCTACTGTTCAACGGCTCAATAATTGTTTACGGCAGCAGACACACTCTCCGTTCAATCAAGCTCCGATCGTATTTTTACATCCACGGAGGCATTCACGTGCACATTTAGCCCGTACACACACCCGCACGCGCACACGGACACACGCACACACACACTCAGATATATATGTGCGCGCGGGGGTGTGTTTACATGTCGTTGAGACTGCCTCTTGTAGATTTTAAAAATTATGAAAAGTATCGTATAGTGTCGAGCGAGTCATACAACTGTTTCGTGTGTTGGATTCGAGCGAGGAATTGCTCAATTGTATTATTCGTTTTAAATTTTTAGTTTCCTATTATTATTATTATTATTAATGATATGTTGAGCAGCTCGACCAATATGAATATAATAAGAGTCGAGCTCCTTCGTAATTATCTGACCATTCATATTGTTATGTTTTGTGTACTTCAGCTAAAAGCACGATCACCAAGAAAGGCTCGCAAGTTAAGGAATCGACCGACGGAAGCACAACCCTCGAGGATGAAGAAGTTAAAGGTAGGATCTTCAATTTGTTTTGCCTAACATTCGTGGATTTAGTGATCTTTTTTTTTTTTTTTTGTCACTAATCGCCCGACACTCTTGTCTTTAATAAAATCTAATATGAGCGTAAATTTCATAACCGTACTTACAACTGTTATTAATTATAATATTGACGAAGAGTAGTATATTGAGTAAAAAGTTTTGATAGGTACTTTTGGCATAGCGAATGAGATAAAAGTTTTATTGATTTGTCGGTTTTGGTGCCTTGCAATCAAGTATTTTACTGAAATTTCTAAGCTTACAGTTAGTGTACAGTAGCATCTAAACTATTATAATTAACGAGTAAAAATAGTTAACAAGGGGAGATTTATCTTTTATTGATGGGATGCAGCAACGAAAGATGTTAGATCGCAATCGCTTCATTCGCAAAGACTTGGTTTTCGATATCTGTGACTACTACCATTATCATACGTATGTAATTAGCCCTCGTTCTGTACTCTCGTAGACGACATTGTCGTACATCTATAATATATATATATATATATATATATATGATATAATATATAATATATAATATATAATATATAATATATGATGTATAATATATAATATAATACCATCTATAATATATAATATATCGTGCATACATAACCTGCAGTACATTATAACCACTAAATAGCCATTCTATTTGTCTCTACATTTAAACTCTTAAAGTTATCACATAATCATGCTGTAATCATAATTGTAATCATGTAATGTAATTGTAAATGATCTCTCTCCAGATTAATATTAATTCAATTGGACTTGTCTAACACGTAATAATGCTTATATTGCGCTCAACACACTTACACGTCACTTATCCTAGTCATTATACTCATGCTACGTAAATGTATGTATTTTTTGTCGAAATCAAACATTCCTCATATCTACAAATTTGAAGAGAATCGACATCCGATTGCTAAGCGTATGCCCGTCCACAAAAAAAAAATAAATAAATAAATAACAAGCAAACACATCGCTAACTCACTCACCATCCCAATTGCCCGGCCAATCACAATTATTAAAACCAGAAAGCTCGTGCCCAATTGGCATCTTCGCCGATAATCACTCGATCGTCACCGCAAAAGTACTCCGCCGAAATGTTCAAGCATGTCGTGACGTGGAGCTTCCTCGCACATCGGCCCTACAAAATACAAAAACCTCACTCGCATGTAAGTCAGCGTGCGAATGTATTGCCGAATGGAGGATATATGAACAATTCTCGCGGAACCGGCCTCCAATCAATAAACCAATACTCCCATTATAAATGTGCCGCAGGAGTATCTGCTTTCCCCGTAAACGCGTGTGCAATTATGTGCGTGCATAGTGTGCGGTCCGCGCACTCGCGCACTCCTCCACACCTACATACGAGCATCCTTGTTTAGCGCACGATTGCAAGCGCCTCGTTGATGTATGTCCATTGGTATTCCATGTGTGTTACTTACCTCTCTCGCCCTCTGCTCCACCCTAAACCCCTCCCCCCCACTGGCTCCCTTTTTCACCCAAACTATCTCCCTACCCACCTCTCTCGCCCTCTCTCTACACTCTCCTCCCCCACCCGCATATGGCTTACGCACGTGTCTCCAGGTCGCGTTTAACGCGCCAAGCATAAATCTTAGAGCTAAACCCGCAGCTAAAAATGCTGACAAAATATTTTCCTTCCCTTCAGTAAAACAATATTTTTCATTTTACCCTTTTAATTATACTCGCTGTATTAACAGTATTGATAGTAGGACAGTTGCTATGCAGAGTGATTTCATGCGAGTGTTTTTATTGAAGCGAAAGTTTGTTCGCCTTACTAAATGAGGGGGCAAATAATCTTTATCGATCAATGGAATGTTGATGTGTCGAGCCTCGGCACTCGACCGATCAATTACCGACTACATTGCACTAAATGCCACCGAGCAACTTCAATTCTTCGCAATTCCGACGCCAAAATGACAATCACCCTATGTGATGGTCGTGTGTCCATCGATATTATTGACAATGTTGCAAATGATGCTCACAAATCCATAACACGCGGTTAAAACTTCGTGCGCGTGAATAAAATGAGGAACAAATTGAGACTGATTCGCGTTTAAGTATGCAGCTGATTAATGGTCGCAGATCATCGGCTCTTCTTTCTCATTTGCTTGTCGTTACTATTGCGCTTAAAATGTCGACTACTTTTTGCTATTATCGATCGTAGATGGGCTCGAGGCATCGACCACCACTTTCAACTACCAGGAATAAATAATGGCGCGGTGATAAATCTTACTTAACGCTAAATACGTTTTCTCTGTCTCTTGTGCTTATAAACATTCTTTTTATTATCATTGCACATTACTGCAAATTGATATGAAAATTGTGTCTTCTGGAGTAGTATAAGAACGGATCTATATAATCCTCCCGAGGAAGATTAGACCTCTCGTCTCTAATATAATATTACTTTATGTCCTCTGCTGAAATTATCCTATAGCGCGCGGCATTTTCTATTGTGAATCCGATTATAAGGTCAGCATTAGTACAGACTTTTATAGATATCTTTCTAAGCCGCACGAACACAGGATATTTATAATGGAAAGTAATTACATACAATACATAACGGGGGAAAAAATTACTTTGTAAATCATTATAATTAGTTGGCGCGCGATACTTTTCTCAAACAACATTCTATGCCATATAACATTATTACTCACCC
The DNA here is from genome assembly GCA_030522565.1 of Ceratosolen corneri. Taxonomy (NCBI): domain Eukaryota; kingdom Metazoa; phylum Arthropoda; class Insecta; order Hymenoptera; family Agaonidae; genus Ceratosolen; species Ceratosolen corneri. Next base: position 35,494 of record JAPYYT010000418.1, read on the forward strand.
ACTGTCATTGAATCCATCTTTTTAAACATTAAATTATGCTTACTAAACATCCTACTGCCATTTATTGTATTTTCTTGTACGCCACTATTTCATTCAAAAGATCACGGTTATAACGTAACTTATTACCATGCAAGTCTTAAAGATTTACTACTTTAATAGAATTAATGCTTGAAAAGCTAAAATATATGTGATTTAAGTTATTAAATTATACCCAAGATAATAATAATAATAATACATTAAGCGAGTAGACGACTTATTACACGTGTTTCCATGAAGTACCTTAGGGGTAATAGATTGTAGATTGAATGCATCGATGTATAAACGTCATTTTTTTTTAAGATTAAGATCATTGATCAATGACATATGCACGTAACGAAGAATTAAGATATAAATTTTTATTCTACGTAGACTATATATTCGAAGCCAAAGTAGCAAGATTAAATTTTTCATTTCTATTACCATTACTACCTCTTGTCTATACTCTAATATCCTGCATTTTTTATACGATTACCTTCTTCATAATTTCAACGCATTTTTCATTCGCCTACTTTTACGAAAATATCATTTCCGTTCCGACACTTTATTAAAGGTAATAATCTTTTTTTTTTTGAAAAATTGTCAGTGGTCATATATACTATTTTCTATTAACGATAAATTAGTATAAACAAAAAAAAAAAAAAAATTAGAAAATAAGAACAGGAATGATATTTGTTAATGATTATATGAGAATCACAGTCGACCGTAAGCCCCCACCCCTCCGGCCCAAAAATTTTTGTCTCTTTCCTTTGGTTTGTATCGTCATTACCTTTTCCTACGTATTTATGTGTGAATATTTAGGCATACTTATCTACATACAAAAAATTATACAGAAATGCACTACTTTATTTTTATCCTCACGTGTCCGTGTAGTCCGATGTTATGGATTTATGAACGCCAGATTTTGTTTTCTAATTTCTGATCTAATTTTACATTGCTAAGTCTCCTCGCTCGCAATCGTACCTTTGCATCGTATCTGTACGGAGTTCAAACTACATACATTATAATTAACACGCTCGCTCGTACATTTATTTATTTATGTGCGAGAACGCGTATGCACACGCGAAATAAATAACACAAGTTTCATCTCGCACGTTAGACTTTTCGCATAGAATCCGCCGAATACACAACAATCAGTATTAACATTTAGGTTGCGTGCATGCCTCGTTCACCTATCAGCAGTTCAAAAGTTCCCCACAACAATACATAATAGATAGTTGGAACGCAAATTTTACAAAAATAGTTGATTGCAATTAAACATCATTATTTGTGACCTTGAGAAGCCCAAGGACTTACAATAAAAGTCCATATAAAAAGTATTTATACACAAGTTGTTGCATGCGCTTCTTTAATGTAATATCTTCAGATCCTAGATAAACTTTCCTGCCCATGTTTTGGTTTGTCTCCTCATTTGGTTAATAAACGATTTTGAATAATTTGCGAACAAATTGGATATTTCATTGTGCGTACGAAATGGTAATGAGTTTAATCAAATTTGAGTTTAAATTGTAAGCTGCTAGTGAAAGATTATGTTAATGCCAAGGTGCTATATATACATTACACCTGTAAGTATAATGAGAGTATAATCTGTAACATTACGATAACTGAGTTGAGAACAATTATTAAGCAACTAAAGAAGGAGGGTAGATGATGCGCTAATGAATGCATAGGCTCTTAATGCAAAAAAAAAAAAAAAAATGAAACTTTTAAAAGAAATAGCATATTATGATCACATATAGTATCCATGTCGGTGATGTGTATGTGTATATGTTGTACAGAGGATAAGAAGGGCGGTGTCGATCGGAGCAGCACGGTCATTGCCAAAGAACCCGAAGGTAAAACCTCATCTACACAACAACCAAACTCTTTGATGTTTATTATTCTTTTCATTTTTTTGTTTTTTTTTTGTTTTTCTTGTTTTCGTTTATTTTTCCATCATCTTAATTACCTATTAATTGTCTGCTCATATATACGCCAACGCCATACTCTTTTAACAACGAAGCCAAACAAGCAGCGCAAGCGATTTTAACGGGCGATCAGAGGCTTAGTGCAGCTCATAATGCTATAATTTGCTTAACGTCGCCTCGTTGTCATGCATCGATTACTATTTCCGGGGGCTCCTTGCCCGATGACGATTTATAATTGTCGCGCACGCCAACTGCGTCGCGACACGTGTACCGCGATGCTCGCGGCGGTGATCGAGTCGCGTCTCAACGAGGCCACGGCTTCTATATCCTTTAGTTCTTACTTGTTTCTTCTCTCCTTTTGTTTTTTTTGTTTTCTGTTTTTTTTGGGGGGGGGGGGCCGCTCGAGGGCGCGTATGCGCGCGAAACTCGAAATGCTTGGTATTTCCGATGCAAGAGTCAAGCGCCGCCAGGTCGAACGAATTGACCGAGCGAGCCGCTAATCTGGCCGAGCGATCGATACTTTCGAGGTTCGCGCGCCTAATGAGACGAGCGCGTCGATTTATTAGCGACTCTGAGCGACTGTTCTCGCCTCGTTTCCGGCGATGTTCACGCACTTATCTCGCCGATCGGTACGGCCGATCACTCGGTCGAGCTAACACTGGGATTTTGAAGTGTGTAAGCTGTGTGAGTCGTGCCTAACCAACACTAAAACTTGCAACATTTGTGCCTAACAAACCAACTAACAACACTGACTCGTCGGAGCGCCGACCCTGCCTAACTGATAATCAGGCTTCTCGTTTGGCTATCGGCGGCCCAGCGTCCCCCCAAGTCCCAACCCCGCGGACCAACGGGACCGCTCTCGAGCGTCGAAGCGGGCGCGCGCGCAGAGAGTCGACTCGGTAGCCAAGAGTCCAAGGCTCACCGCCACGCCGTCACGTGGCCATTATTTTCGGGTGGCGCGCGTTCGCAAATAGCTCGCGGCCGCCAAACGGAAATACCTGGCGGCGCTCGAGGGTCCAGTCCGAGGCAGCTGACTCGAGCGGCCGGCCATCGCGGGCGCCGTCGCCGGAGCCACGATGTCGAAGCTGCCGGGAGCGAGCAGACAGTCGGACCGTGAGTTACCATTAAAATCGGCCCTGCCAGACCACCTCCCGACCCCTCCGCCAACGACCTTACGCCGCCAATGGCTTGCCCCGGGGAGTACGCGCGACCTCGCTCCGTAACTGTCAAGGGCGCGCTGAGAGCACCGAGGTCCACTGGCCTCACCCGACACACGCCGGTTGGGAAATCTTATGGGATGGTGTTGTTCTGGTGGTGAGGCTCGGCCTCGATGCAATTTCGCGGGTCCCCCGTGTAGTAGTGTGGCTCGCCGCCGCGACGCCGCGAGGAATCGCGGCGCGAGAAAAGCTGAGCCCAGCCAAGCCAAGCCCAACTAATTAGCAGCAGCCAAGCCAAGCCAAGCCCGCTCTTTCTCATTCGCCGCAGCTCACCTAATCCGCTTTCTTGCTAATAATCACGCTGGCTCGACCCTTGTAACGCAGCTCTTCTTGTCCATGTCTCCGAACATCCCGCGCAGCCTACGGATCGCAGGGAACGCCACCCAGTAGTCCCGCCTCTGCAGTCTCGGCGTTCTCCAGGGCGGGCGTGGCCCACACCCAGAAACAGGCGCCCGGTAGTCCCCTCGGCATCGCCGCGGCCCTCCTGCAGGGCGCTCAAGGTAAACTACAGATGCTCCGAGGCGCTCAACACCGCGCGGCAGCTCGCGTTTACACGCAGAACCAAGTGCTCTCGATGGGATAAGCGCTTGCCTTGTTATCTCCTCCTCTTATCAGCGTAAGGCTCGTTCCTCGTCGTAATGGCGATTCTCGAGTTGGGGACTCGGTTCGGGTACTTCGTTATGCCTGGCGTACGATGGTTTTGCCCAAGGGGCTGCAATGCTCGTGGAGTGCTCTCCAATCTTTTTATCTCGGCAAAGCTTATACGTCCGGGCGGAGCAGCGCCTGCATGCGCGCAACAGGACGCTGAGCGAGCAGCGACGCTCTAGAGCGAAGATGATCGTTTTAGTGGGAGATTGGGGTGCGCAAAGTGTTGCATGCACTCTGTTGCTAAAGACGAGAAGCGAGTGACACTCTATTCTGACAGGAAGGGCGAGCTGCTGTGCCGTGTTTTGCTCTCGAACAGTAGCAGTGTCGTACGTGCTGTTGTGGTTAAATTTTGTCGCCCCTTGTGAGCCCTATGGGACAACTAACCTTTTCTCTCTCTCTCTCTATCTCTCACTCTGTGTGTCTCTCTCTCTCTGTCTCTCTCTCTGTGTCTCTCTCTCTCTGTGATCTATGACCGTCGAGTAGTTGGCGAGCAGTACTCGTTCAAAACTCGATTCCTTCGATCCGTCCCGCGAATCTTCCCAAACACTTCTTCCTCCGTTTTCTCGTCTCTGTTCCGAGAATTTGACTATTTGGCTTCTTGATTTATGCGCCTCCGGTTGCATTCCAGCATTTCGTTTCTTTTCGCACCAGTACTAATCTCTCGTTCATCCCCCCCTTTACCGAACGCAACCGAGATTCGAGTAATCCTTTCGGCATTCATCGCTCTACTCTACATTGCCATTACGAAATCATTATTGTCCACTTAAAAGCGAAGGCATTTGGCGAACGGTCATTGAATGGCTCGAAGCGCCAGAAGTGTAGAAAGTGAATATTTGGAAGAAACCCAGCACATAAAATGCCCAAGTACATTGTCCAGCAATACAGAGCCGGCGAACCGGTAAGCTGTGTGCAGCCGTTTATTTTCTCCAAGAACTCTGCATGATTAATCATTGTTTTTATTTTAACGACAACACACAACTCTCTCGCAACTGTGCAACTATTTACAATCTCGTTTAGTATAAATAGAATTTAACAACTGGCACAGGCACACACGTAAATATATATATATATATATATGTCTCTATTTCTTATCTACACTGTCAAACAATAATGTTAAAAGCCTTTCCACCGTACAATGCATGCGAGTAGAGAGCTTTGCTTTTCAATAATGTTCACGTGACTTAATGTCTTCATTTATTTAGGTTGAATGCTTAGTTGCACAAAGTTTTTGATACTTCCTCAGCAAGACCAAAGATTTCTAAACGAAGGCTAAAAATTTCCAAAAGTAAGATATGTGGATAGTTTGAATAATAATTTCTCATTAAAAATTTGTATGGAATAAATTCATTTAACGCTCATTCAGAGAATTTTAATTCTAATCGCTGTTAAAAAAAAGAAATCGTAAATTAGACCTTTTTCATTACTTATTTATATGAATAAATGTTTGACTATAACGTCTTTCTTATTTCACTGGACGAGATAATTTGTTGAATAAACGCATTTTACCGTTAAATGCAACAGATTTTATTTCCTAATAATCTACGCTAATACTCTTCTTTTTTTTGTATTTGGCGGGACGAAGTACGACAATAATTACAATTAGTTTACATATTAAATATAACAATACTGAGATGCTAATATTTCGACTAATTCTATAAAATTTTAAACCAATTCTTTTGCTTAAAAGTACGAAAAGTAGAAGTGCTTTTATGATATTTCGATAATGCTCTGAAGAAATTTTAATCCCACAATTTGAAAGATTGCAATATTATATTTTCGGTTTACAACGCAACGCGTTTTTATTATCTTCAATGTTACTTTCTCTATCCCTGAAAGCATACCGAACATTGAAAAAGAGTAATTATTAGCATTTGTAATTACTAATTGAATGCTAATTTCCGAGGAATAAAACGTAATAATAAATTTCTCTGAGTGCGTTACTGCCTACATGGGCAAATCGACCATAAAAATCTTTTTTTAGTGCATAAGATATCACACCTACATGAGCGTGCAAATGTAATCAGTTTTAGAATTGTGTGATTTAAAATGAAGTATGTGAAATACAAGAGCATGAGAAGACAATACACGAGAGAGAGAATATAGTAGCGATTCCCATTGACATAAATCGCATGGCAAATGTATCCATTACATCAAGACTTTTCGACGATAGAATCATGAAATTAATACGTGAATATGTTACTTTGTGCAACGTACTTCTTGCCGCGTTACTTCCTCAAATTGTTGAAGAATCTCATTCGTGCGTTATTTTCCGACAATATGTCTGTCGAATTAAACGAATTGAAATGTCACTGTTTCGATAAGTAGCGGCCGATGCTATTGAATCTAAATGAAAGAAAGTCTTTGGACATTCAAATTCAATTGGAAGTGCCACGAATAAACGGCCTTAACCGGCTTGACGCAGCCTCTGAATTTCGTCAAGGCCGGTCCTACGTAGCGGCTGCAGCCCTAAAATTGGTAGTAACGGTAATGGGAATTCGCTGCTATAATTCGTCTATCTTGTGAGAGATTGAACATTAAGAAATCGGGGCCTGAACGCGTTGGATATCAGATGAAGCGGCTACTGTCTCCTGGGGAAAATCATTGTTGGCAAATTGGTTGGTTGTATGTGATTTAGTGAGCGGGAACGGAGGCGGAAGCAGTTCCAGTCAAAGCAGCAGTAGTAACAGCCAGAACAGCCAGTGTGGCACATCACCCTCGTGCATGGCCTCACCGGGATACCTCAATGCCGACGACGTTAACGTCAACAATGGCAACGGCCTGTACGCTTCAAGGCGCCAGAGCTCTGCAAGCACCGGTCTGTAGCTCTCTGTCTCTCTCTCTCTCTCTCTCTCTCTCTCTCTATCTATCTTTCTATCCTACTCTCACTGTATATATATATACATATACGTATATATACACACTATATATACATATACATACATATACGTATATATACATATAAATATTTCATAAGATACGTGTATACACGATCTATGACACTATGCGCTGCACTGCAAAACTGTCCATGTTTATGATTTTTTTTTTTTTTTTTTAATCACTAAAGCACAATCGCGATGAAATTATTCGAGATAAGCCGACTCGATTATGGAGTGCCTGGAAATTTTAATAAGGATTCGACCTTTTAGGAATATTCGATGTTGTGCACACGCGCACCTAATGTTATAGTGTCGGTGCGATTACCGTCGCGTTTATATATTTATGCGCGTTATACTTTCAAGGCCAACTACTCATCAAGCCTAATGAATTGATTGACAAAGTAACTATACCGAGGCATTAGTAAAATGCGCTATTGGTTTCTTTCGAAATTGATATTCCGCGCCCCATACATTACACAAACTTTCCTCGAAAAACTCATCAGCTTCTCAAAAAAGCTCGCAAGAGCTTAGATACTCATGTGCATTACGTTCACTTTATAATAATAGCTCGACATGTCCATGTGCCCGAGTCTCACATTAAGCAGAATAAACGTGGCCGCGCGCATTTCTCTCTCTCTCTCTCTCTCTCTCTCTCTCTCTCAAATACTACAACTCAACCCACCTTTTTATACTCAAGCCAGTCGCTCGTTTGCTCGTTTAATGCACTCTTCCTAACGATTTTGTAAGGTTTCTGAGTGCCAACTGCATACGTACGCGCCCACACACACACACGCATACGCAGAGAGAGAGAGAGAGAGATACACATATACATACAATGCTCGTGTTGTTGAATCGAGCAAATTGGCATAATTACTTTATTGCAAAGACTATTTTTAAAAAATAACTACCGACTACGTATTTAGGTATCGGGCAGAAATGTGCAAACGAGCGAACAAAGATATTCCGTCTTAATGCCAAGCTGTATGTTTTTGTTTTTTTTTGTTTTTTTTTGTTTTGTCGAGTACGGAGACTCGATTATGAAGTGATATTCGGACAATCGCGTAATTACCATTTCTTTGAGAGAGATTGGATATGTCAAGCTGAAAAAGCTTTAATCCACCGATTGTTCGTACAAATCGATCGCTCAATTTCGTAAATCGGATAAGCCGAATTTTCGTTGCTGGTGCCTTTTTTCGTACTGAAAGGGAAGCTTTGGCTTTGCATTCGCGCTCGTGAGCCTCGCGTCATTGTAACAAAGTCACGGGCGACGAAAGCTTCCGGTATGGCACCACATCGTATCGGTTAAACGAAAAAAGTCAAAAAAAAAAACCAATGGCCACATCATCACCAGTCTCAGAATCACTCACGAGAGTGCACGTCTTAAGACCATTGCGACAGATTTTGCAACAAACAAAAACGACAACATTCGTTTCTGCATGTTTACACGTGTGTTTGCGCTTATACGTTGCATGTGCATCGAATTGCCAATCCTGAACCCATGTATCCAGAGCCCGAGGGATGCCGCCGGACTTCGGAGGGCTACGTGCAGCTCGGATGTGATCCTGAAGACGGTAAGAAAGCCGCCAGCATCGGTAAGAAGGTAGTTCTTGGCCATAAGAAGGCAACGTCGAGCCACGAGGACGGCTGCTGCCATTTTAGGCTGTGTAACTTGTCCTAACGACAACTTCCTCTCACGGAACTGTCAACCTACAACTCTTTCACATTATTTACCTCATTATATTTATTTATGTTTTTTTTTGTTGTTGTTGTTGTTGTTGTCGCTGCTGTCTTCTCTTCTTCCTCTTCTTATTTATTAAGCTTCGTTGGGATGAGATAAAAGTTTGCCGCTCTTTTTGCTCTCGCGTGATTGTTCCACTTCTCATTTAATAAACGAATAAACGATAAAGTCGGTCATTTCAGAAAGTGAACTAATTCGGTGCGCGGAACTTTCGAAAGCGCCCACTCTGCCAGTCTTTGCCGGGATACATTGACAAATGCTTGTGTTTACAAAGCGAAGGACCAAAGATAATGGCTGGTAAGGTCGGCGCCTGCGACCAAGGCTTCTCGATCCTGCCAAATGCCATGCGCTGAAAGAGGTTAACGATTCTACTACCAAACCTACTTTCGCTCATTCTATCTATTCTCATCCTTTATTTTATTTTTCGTTTTTTTTTCTCCCACCCCCGTCTTGGTTCTTATTTCCTCTTGTTTCCTCGATACTTAGGGAAGGGGGGCATGCTAGCACGAAATTTCTCGAGGAGAAGAATTGATTGTCTCGCTGTCGGGCAAAGTGATGACAGTTCGCAAAATTACGAGGCGCAAATCTGCCGCGACGCGGCCAACACGCAGCTATGAGTCTCGTTATGGGTGAAAACGAGGTTATCAGCCTCGTTTGTAGTTTATATGACCGAGCTCGTGTGACGAGAGACTGAGAGAGAGTGTGTGTGTGTGTGTGCGCGCGCGCGAGAACGGGTGAAGAGGGCGCCGAGAAGGAGAATTTGAAGAAGAGGAACAGAGATAGATAATTAGTAAAGAGACTTGTACCTCTCAGTATTTTGCTCAAGCCGCTTGAAGGCAGAGAATATCATCAACATATATTTATAAACTCGCTAGTAAATGTTTCTATACACTTCTCTTATTCTCTCTCTCTCTCTCTCTCTCTCTCTCTCTCTCTCTCTCTCTCTCTTGATTCTTACACTTTCTCCGTCCTTACTCCTCTTTTCACCAGTAAACGACACATAGGATCTCGCTCTCGTTTATCGAGATCATATCGAGCGTGAAGAATTTAGTCGGAATGTTTATATATATATACGAGCAAAATGATTATACGAAATGTATATCATGTATAGCGAAATAAGAAATGAATACAATATAAACTGTATGAGAATTGTACAATTTAGAATCGCACTTGTACTTGTACTTGTAGAATTAGTTGTATTATACATGTGTAGATGTGACACCCGTCAATTTCTGTATATCCGCATTATATGTCAGTTATGTCTACAAACAAATAAACGATTGAAATTATAAAAAGAAAAAAGAAAACAGTGGCGTTGTCGTCTAATCGCGCTATATGTATCCATTTGCCCATTTTAGACTTACATAACTCCTGCCGCCCACGAGAGCTTACGTAATACTTTGGAAGTAAACAGTCGAGATGAATATCCTCCGATTGCTAGCTGCATCTTTTCTATTATTTAATCCCGATCGAGGAAGTATTTCCTTACCTTCGCCTTTTATCAAATACTACCGATTCACGGACATTTCCAAGTCGAACAACAGACTCTCTTTAATTCCCAGTAAGCGTAAACAATGAAGAATCAGACGCTAAGCTTCGATACTCGCCGTGCCCACCCCCTCTCTCTCTACTTCTTTTTCTTTTTTTTTTTTGTCTATCTTTTCTATCCAAAGAACTCTTGCCCCATAGCAGAGAAATAGAGATGCAATTTCAGCGTGGCTATGCCAAACACTCTTCTTCCTTTCTCCACTCTGCAGGCAAATCAACGGCTAGATTAGTGCACGCAATGCGAATGGAAAATTGACAGACTGCGGTGGCAGTGGCAATGGCTCTGGCCACGTTCACACAGACATAAAAGAGCACGTAGAGAGGGCATACATCGGTACGGGAGCAAGTACGTATAGGCACGACTTACACCTCTCATGAAAATCTTGTCTCGGTACACATTTTCCTGGCTGAACGCGGCAGTCGAATGAAATGACAAGCGGACGTACGAAGGCCTGATAAGTGCTTAAATCGCCGCGGGCTTGTTTGCTCGCTTTGTTCATCACGCAGCGGAAAAGTCGAGTCGAGCTTGATAAGGACATTAGAAAACGCGCGCGTTTCATCGTTCGGGGCGCCTATTGTGACGAGACTTTTGCATTGGAAACAATTGCATTTGCGGTGCGTAACACGAGCGCTGCCACAACATTTCACGGCCTTTCTCTCTCTCTCTTCGCACTCGCAGCACAAAAGCGTCCACGGCTACTTTGGATCGGATCCTTTTTATTTCACTTGGGCATCGCTCACTTTGCTCGGCCGCGCTCACATACGACCAGAGAGAGAGAGAGAGATATATATGGACTGCTTGCCTATGAATAATAGGACTGCCAGTCGCGAGTGAATAAGCCGATCGGAGCGAGTATTTTTCAATGTCGGAAGCAGAGCTCAACTCGACTCGATAAGGTACGGTCGATCGAGACTTCCGTGAACGGCGCCGAGACTAAAGAGAAATTAAAGATTAGCGCTCCCCGGCACGGCGAGCGATAAACAGCTCGTGGTATAAATAAGGATGGGCTAACACTTATTGTAAACAAACCAAGCCCTCGAGTAATTAACGAGGGATGGCCGAGTTGTTCCGATTAATTGACCAAAAGAGACAAAAGAGCAAGTGGTAACGATCCAAATGCTATTATCCACCTGACGTTTTAGCCGATCTCTCGAGCCCTTCGCCGGGAGCGACGCAAGAATGATAAAAAATGCGCGTGCTCCAGTTTTGGATTTGTTCTGCTCGTAAACGATTGACGCGTTGGGAAGTCTCGATTCGGAGATGCTGAGCTGCTTTAAAGATATTTGCATTTGGTGGTCGGGACACACGAGCGACACCTAGCGCCGGTGCGCTCCACAATACAACAACAAACACACACTTTGAACAAGCACACAATGATTATTATGTGTATGTGCGTTGAGATATGACGGGGCGCTGTCTTAAAAGAATAATAATATTGCTTGTAGACATACAAATCGTCTGTCCTATCAAGACCTGCAACCAGCTTTCAACGAACTCACAGAGCTCAGGTAATGCGCAATTCGTAGTCCAGAGACGCCCAGGCCTGGTCCTTTTATAATTGCGTAGCTCACCGTCTATGAAGTTCACTTACGTCTGCCCATATACATACACGCATATGCGCACACGCACGTCTACTTTATACGCGTGCATCCCGATGAGGCAGCTTTGATTGTAATGAGGCTGCGCTCGTATTGTCCCTAATGAGAGATAAATAAATCCGTATGCGAGAATTATGCAATTATAAAATTACAGCTGTTTATTAAATAATAAAATTTACTTGACACTTAACCTCTTATGTTAAACAAATTATATATTATTTTCAGTAAATATTTCGTTCTTTATTTTGTATACACAATAGTGCAATATTATATGCGTACATTTTGCATTAATAGTTTTTGTTTTTCTTTTTTTTCTTTCTTGTAACTACTTGAGATTATTTATTTATTTCGTGCGACATTCGCCAAATGATATAAGGGCGTAATAAAAATCCTAGTTATTAGCTCGAAAATCCAATTCATTGGAAAAACTGTACATGCTAACCTTTTCGGACAAAATTTCTCAAGATATTCGTCTCTTGTTTATTTATTTATCGTTGTTCTTTCTATTGCAAATATTTATTAAATTCAACGCTATATAAAGTAACTATTTCCACGGATGATGAGCGACTTGTGAGATTAATGCGAAAACCACTGATTAGTTACAATTCTGAAGTAATAATTTTTTTATGGTAGATATAGTGGTGGTCACGTTAATATTATTGTAAATTAATAATTCAAATTTATTTCAGTATAACTGCTAAATTTTAGAACAACTTAACATTATCATGCAAATATTCTCCGAAACGGAAACGCTATGTTTTTTTTTTTTGTTTTTTCTTTTTTGTCGGAAAATTTATAAAACGAGAGAAAATAAGAATTGTAAAGCAGGAAATTAGTAATTATGGCAATGGTGGGCAATATGCTGGAAATGATAAAATGAAAAAAATAATTTCTTTAATCAGTAATTGTGGAAAGAGTACGACTTATCGACATGAAATTAAGTATAAATACCTTTTGAGTAGTATTCTGAAGGCATTAACGTTTTATAGTTTAGAAAGTGAAAAGTCAATTAGTCACAGAACTATTTTCCTCAAAGATTTTTTCAATTCTTTTATTTTCATTTCAACACTCGAGTGAGAAAATAAGCAATAAATTTTAAACCTAAATGAGAAATTCAGAGAAAAAAAAAAAAAAAAAAAAAATTAAATAAAGAAAGAAAGAAAGAAAAGTGAAGGCATTTGGTCGTAAATGATTTTTCATTTTTTACAAAGTAAAGCACCAGAGATAGATCCATAGATGAAAGCAGTGATGCTGAAAATTTTCGAGATTTGCAATGATTAAAATTGAGCTTGACGTTAAAAAACGAGCGACACAAGCTTGCTGTTTGCGCAATAAGTCAGAGTTCCTTTGAGAAAAGGAATTGTGCATTCACGAGATCGTAGATTTTGATAAAAGATACGTGCATGTGGCTGTTGTGCTGTACATTATTTCGGAGTGAGTCCGACGACCAAGTCGCGGATAAATCAAAGCGCTTTACTGATCTTGACGTATTGACGATTACAGCTCGACGCCAGGAAATCATCAAGATGACTGAGCAGCTCATCGAGAGCATCAACACCGGCGATTTTGAAGCTTACACGTGAGTCACAGATTTCCTTATTACCACCAACTTAACATTATCATTACCAATACCATTGTATAGTTAGTTCTTAAGCCATTAGTGTACTTCCTTTTATAATAAAGCGATGCTCGTATCACGACGACGACAAACACTCATTAGTCGATTTACATTCCTCGATGAATTTCGTAATTTGCCATCAGCGCCGTTGTATTATTTAATTTTCTACTCTTTTTCATTTGAAGATTTAGCGAGTGGTATAAGTAAAGCACAATATCTTAATTACTTTATTTATAATTTATTGATATGGAATTATTATTTTTCCATTGAATTGGCTAAAAATATAGTATAACCCAGTTCTGAAGAAAATTTGCAATTGGCACGTAAACTCGAGTTTCCAAAATACAATGAATCAAAGGCCTAGTTTACACGATAATATAAGTCTATGAGCAAAATTGAAATATATTATTTTTGAAAATATCATTCCTCAGATTTAATATTTATTAGAAATTTTAATCGAAACTTTCCCATCCAATACACGTCAATCCAATTAATTATATTTATCTACATTTATGCGTATAATAAGTCAGTTCTTAAATCATTTGCAATATAATTATAGGGCAATTTACTTTTAAATGTCCTGTAAATTATAACGATAGAATGAAAAATGTGAAAAATTGTTAGGCTTAAAGTTGGATAATTTCGGGAAAGATTGTTCGATGCATTTATGCTTATATTACAGTTAAATGCAGTGCCATGAAATTAGAATGTTAAAAGTAATTAATTTCCTACTTCGGCAAATTGAAAAGGAAGCATCACCAAATTATATTCATAATAGTTTTACTTTTACCAACAAAATTTACTCGATAATAAGAATAATTCAATTTGATTCAATCTATAATACAATCGTTTGGTACAAAAATATTAAAAATTAATTCTTTACAAGCACTCTAAAATTATACAATCGACTTAAAATGCGCAATTCAAATGTAAACATTCAATCATTATTTTCAATGATTAATTGTCAATGTTTGAAAATATATTCTATTGTTTTACTAGAAATAAGACAAATGTTTTCTCTGCGCAGTAAAATATAGACATACGATTTAACATTGAATAATGTAAATATCAATATGGTTGACGATTGAAAAATGGATTTTCAGAAAAATCTGTGATCCCCACCTGACTGCCTTTGAACCAGAGGCTCTAGGTAATTTAGTGGAGGGAATGGAGTTTCACAAATTTTACTTCGATAATGGTAATTATATCTTTTATACTTTACACTCTCTCTCGCTATAATAGCTTACAATTTATAAAAACGAAATATGCTGCGATATTGCTTAGCAGTTTTGTCTAAATCTGTAATCACATCTGCCTCCTGTACGTAATCCGTTGTCTGTAAAATAATTGATTTCCATCAGCTTCTTGATTTTAGAAAATCTTTGTTCTTCTAGTTTATCTTTTACCGACTAATCAATTTTTTTTTTCTAATATATTATCTAAACGCGCACATTTCACATGATATTTCAAGATTTATTATTTCATAATTCAACGATTGGATAAAAGTGGCGATTACATAATACTATTATGAAATATGGGAGTGGCCATGAATTAAAATGAATAGTTAATCGTACTGAAAAAATCGTTTATTAATTTGTATGATTATAATTTATAATTCGATTGATAATTTTGAATTTTGTGTTATTTAATATAAAAAATGGTGCGCATACTTGATTTTCCTCTTAATTGTATTGAATTAAATATTAAATATTACATTGCACAGAATTAATGAATTAAAATAATTTTTCCTTCTTCGTTTTATCCAATGTTTAGATATAAATAATTTCGAATTTGTTTTTATTTTGATAAATAATATGAGTATTAAATGTATAAATTAAGTATAAAGTTATATAAATAATATAAGCATAAGAATGGATTTCGTATTATTTATAAAAATTGTTCAGTTTATGAAAAATGGAAATGAAATCTACAAGTTTAATAAACACCTCATATAACATTTTAAGACATTCAATTTGAATTAAAACGACAATATTACATTAATATGGAGGTATAATTATTTTACAATACTTGGCATAGAATTGTAAATTCAACAAATTTATTTCTTACGAGTAAATAATACAACTGGATTAATAGTTATATTAACAAAAGAATTGTATAAATCGGTAATTTAAAAAGCCAATATGTTTCTCAACAAAGCTTTATTCATCCACATTTTTCTTAAACTTTGTCTTTCTCACACACTCTCTCTCTCTCTCTTTATTTTACCTCTTAGTTATTAGTTTCACTAGATTCACTCATAAAACTAACTTTTGTACACATCAATTCTTTTGCACCCTCAATGTTATGCTCGAAAATATATAACCAGTTATGCTCACATAATTACGTGTGGATGAATTTATTAACTATTTATACGTGTGTCTATATGTACATAAATATAGTACTTGGGAAGAACTGCAAAGCCGTTAATACAACGATCTTGAATCCTCACGTACATCTACTTGGCGATGATGCCGCTTGCATCGCGTACGTCAGACTCACCCAATACATGGACAAGTACGTACACCATCCTATACATCCTCTTGCGTAATAAGCTCGGGTTAATTACTTTTCAACAATCGATGCCATTCGACACCAACGGCACTACGTGAAATTCAAAAAAAAAAAAAAATCACTCGTCATAGCCTCGAGTATTGAACGAAAATTGAACTGAAATATTTGTTTATAGTTTACATACGTATGCACCGTAACACTAATATACTGTGCAGTAAATTATGTTGTTTACGTGATAATGGTTGTGGACAAAATTTTACGGATACACGCTTAATTGCCTGAACTATATAATATTGGCAAAATGATATTTGCAATTATAAAAGTCTTCCATTCGCATTGAGTTACTGTGAATTTTGTGCTTGTACGATAATTTATACAATAAAAAATTATTAGCGCGCCTTATGATAATTTCGAGAATGGCGCTTCTTGGGCTTTGTTTGAGAACATGAGATATAATTCACGTAGAGTAAGCTTCAAAGTGTTGATATTAATTGTCGTAATGATGCGTTGCAGGCAAGGAGTCGCCCACACCCAGCAGATCGAGGAAAGTCGTGTTTGGCACAAGAAGGATAACAAGTGGCAAAACGTGCATTTCCATCAAAGTGCGGTCACGGGCCCTTCGCCCTTTTCCTTTCATAAGTAAGGGGTAAAGCGACCGGGCGAATTCCACCATAAAATCAAGAAGCGGCAAAGAAGCAAAAGTTAACATACTTTGTTGTTCCATTGATACGAAAGAGAAGTAATAAAAATAGCCGAGAACTGAAGGCGCGATACCAATTGGTGGGATGGGAGAGAAGGAGCGAGTGAGTCGGGCAAGAAAGAGCGAACAAATGCGCGAAAGAGGGTTGCTGA